>JARTUT010001323.1:600000-772305 GCA_030674115.1 Micraspis discolor
TTGCTAAGAGAACGGTAGAATTTGAAGTAACATTGGTTAAAACCTGAGCTGAGCCTGAATCCGATGAATTTACAGCATTGAAATGAAACGTCTCTGTTGAAGAATTATTATCCGCATTATTGCGCATGTGCAACAGGGTATGATGCTTTCCGTGGCAAGTACGACAATTTGACCTTGAAGAACAATTGTTAATCTTATGTCCAGAATGGAGGCAATTGATACACCAATTTTTGTTCTTCACAATCTTGAACCGATCTTGAACAGTTTGTTCCAAAAATGATGGACATTTGTAAATATTATGAGCTAACTTGCAATAATTACAGGTTATACGTTTCTTGAATGATTCAGTTTCCGTTTGAACGAGAAGAGTCGAATTTCTTTTATTCGTTGAGAGCGAACTAGATTTCAAAACTTGAGAATTCGAAACTGAATGAGTTTTCGACGGAAGAGAAAGAGCTACTGCCTCCAAGGCTATACACTGATTTGTCAGAAATTTCGCAAATTGACAAACGACGGAATATCTGTTGAACATTCTTGTTATTCAAAACGTTTGATCGTTGCTGAATCTAATTTCTGAATGAGAATGTGAAATAAAACGAAGTCCCACTGGTCAACGAGTAAACCTAAATTCCTTAATACCGATAAGTTTTCCCGCAAAAACTTCTAGAATTCGCCTAAGGTCTTTAGCTGAATCACCCTGTAGCTTTGGAACATTACAGATTTCCTTCCAACATGTATTAGCGAGAAGTCTTTTATTTTGATATCTTTCCGCCAATGTCTGAAAAGCGCTTTCATAATTTTCAGCAGTCAATGGAAATCCTTTAACTAAATTTAAAGCATGAGAAGAATCTGCGTCATTGATCACTCTGGATAAATTAGGTTCTTCGCCCTTTCCATTTAATATTTGAGCTTATTTTTGTCAACATTGAAAAAAGATGTCGAATGATTTTATCTGCAAAAAAGACTAATGATTCTAGGAAGTACCAGATACGGAACATTAGTTCAAGTGATATTTGTTTTTCATGCAATTTGTATTGTGATAAGGAGATAATACACTATTCTGAATATTGTCCATTTGTGTTAGTTTTGGATTGGAATGGAAATATTTCCCTTTAGGGGATCAAAAGTACTTAGTCCATAGACCATTTCATTCAAAGGCCGTCCAACAACTTCAGTAAGTTTTTTTACCCCATTATTTCATGTTTCGTGATTTTTCATGAGTTTTCTTTGTTTACAGGGCCTTTTTTTCTTTTCCCTTTTTTTTCCTTTTCATTTTCTTTTATTGGTGCCTTTTACTTTTCATCTACCGTCGACTGTAAATACGTTTTGCTGTATTTCGTAACCTCGAAAACATCTCCGGAGATCCATTATCATCGTTGCTGTCAAGGTCAAGATATTGATGAGGTCTCGTGGAAAATCAGAATTTGTTTCTTCTTGTGATATTCGTGAACTGGTGATTCTTCAGAATATATGCTGTTTGCCTGGTATGTAGAGAATCTTTTATAATCACGGGAGGATGTTCCCATATTGCACCGGCATTCACTAGCCCACATCGAACCTTGGGACACGAGAGAAATATGAGATAAAGTAGAATTTTAAATTCTTGGAGTAGATGGTTTCTGATATTTATTTCTTTTTTTTTTCTAATTCAAGAGAGAATTTCTAGTTTTTTCTGAATGATATGTGCATATGTTTTTTTTTGTAATACTTTTGGTTATTTCAAATTACGCCCAAATAACGATAACATGTATACAGGGTGGTTTTGTGAAACTAAGCTTGATCAAGTGCGGTGGATAAAAACTTTTGTTAACTATAAATTGACTAGATGAAAACCCGGCTTCGCTCGGGTGAAATTTGACTCATAATACACATCTAGGTGCAAAATGTAGATAGATGTTTCTGTAGTCATCGGCATAATTCTTAAGTACGTGTTGTTTCTATACTTCCAAAAAATACAGTACGGTAGTTATTGTTATGAATGTACTTTAATGCAATTCTTACCTATTTAATTAACCTATCTATATAGTAATTCAATTATCAATGAAGCAATTCGTTATAATTAACCTATTTATATAATTTGTTATGAATAACGGTAAGTAACCTATTTATATAATTTGTTATAATTAACTGTAAGTAACCTATCTATATAGTAATTGAATTATCAATGAAGTAATTCGTAAAAATGAAGTATCTTTTTGTACGTGTAACTCATAACCAAAAAGAAACCTGGCAATAACTAACCTTAGGCCTATATTACTTAAAGTAGGCGACCATACGTTTTTATCAAATCGCTAGTGGACACAACCGTCAACGACGTCTGCCCTCACGCGTCTGCCCGCGTTCGGGTCGCACATTCAGCGATGAGCCACTTCTTTCCCACCACACCTACCCCGCTCCCCCCACGCCCCGTTCGCCTGGCATCGCTGCCGGTATTTATCACCGAAACGGTATTTATCGCCGAAATTGCTATGACTCTGCATTTTAAATCTGTGATATCTTCGAAAATATTTATTTAATTTACATGCTGTAAAAAGCCATATTGATCTTTATTCAATGCACAATGTATTTAAGATACTTAATTGGATAAGGATTAATACTGTATTGCTTAAAATCGCTTCGTAAATAAGCCATTATTTCTCGTACAAAGTAAAGGATAAAAAATGGTTATTGTGGGTTATTCCTAAGAGATAAACATATACCATCAAGGACTTTTTTGTAGACCTCTTTAAGTTGTACAATACTGTAGTAAATTGTTTTGATCTATCTTGTAGGATTCAGTCAGCGTTTACAATGTAAGCGCAAAAAATGTGTTTTTTTACGACTTCACATTAGAAATCTCAAAAATTGTAGCCTATGTGTTATTCTGATTTATAAGCTATATTGTGGTAAAGTTTCATTCAAATCCATTCAGTAGTTTGTAATGAAGTTTGATTTTTTTTTGTTTAGCAAAATTATTCTTCATTTTAAGTATTCCGATTATCTTATATATTTTCCGTTCCCCTGTATACGCCTTAAGATTCGAAGTCGTTGTTTCAGAGTTTTTCGGTGAGAAAAAAAGGCCTGAAAACATAAATTTCTCTTCGCTAGAATCCGATAAATCTGTTTTTAAGCGATAAACCGAAATCGAAGATGATTTTAGGCGACAAATGCCACATCTGTGTGTGTCCGTTTCATCTTCCCACCGGGAGAGTATAAAAGGGCGTGTTTCCCCCGGTATGGGATTATTCAGATTCAGATTAGGATTATTAAAGAGCGTGGTAGATTATTCCGTTAAGAATTATTAAGTTTAAGATTTGTGGTAGATTTTAAGATAGGTAATTTTGTTCAGTTTTCAGTTTTTAGTTCGATTCAGTATTTACAGGAGTTTATTTTATTTTTATTATTCAATAGTAGCGCTTTCAGTTTATCTCATCAGTGCACAGAGTGTGGTTTTGCCGGACGTCAGTGTCCTGAGCGACGAAAGAGAAGAAAAAGTGAGTAAACGAATAACCCCATTGCCGAAACCCCTTTATTTCAATTTCATCAAAATCGCCTATTTTTCCGAATTCGATTTCATTCCTTTTACAGGAATTCTGTAGACTTCCTGTCCACGTGGGCAGTTAGCAACCTCCGTCTGTAGATCACTTTTGTAACACCCTTTTTTACCTATTATGTATGTTTCGGGCGCCAGCAATTCTTTGCTTATCAGGGAGAATAGCAAACCTACCAAGGTAGCTTCTAGTCGGAGACAGAGTTCGGTTTTATCTAAGCTATTAGCGATAATTTGAGCAATCAAATAGGCAAAAATTTAATATAATTTATTCGGAATATATGTACAGAAAATTCCCTCAGTATGTTGAATAAAAATAACGTAAATAATCAGCTATATTTCAACAAAATAACAGTTTTAAACTGACAGTATGAAAGGTGAAAATAAATTAATTCGATAGATATGTACAGAAAATCACCTCGGTATGTTGAATACAAATAACGTAAGAAATCAACTATCTTTCAGCAAAATAACAGATTTAAACTGACAGTATGAAAGGTGAAAATATATTAATTCGATATATAAGTACAGAAAATCACCTCGGTATGTTGAATACAAATAACTTAAGGAATCAACTATCTTTCAGCAAAATAACAGATTTAAACTGACAGTATGAAGGTGAAAATAAATCAATTCGGTAATCTACTGTAAAAATTTAAACATAACGCAAGAATTCAGTTATACTTGTGAAAATAACACTTTCTAAGGACATTAACAATTACAAGTGAAATGCATAAAAATGAATTAATTCTAAATCAAAATCAATCTGGCTGCGAACGCTACTTTCTCGCAAATAGGACGCAACAAATTGTGATTGACGGTAATCTGAATAAAAATTTTACTGGCTCGCGAGAAGAGCTAAGAATAATTATTATCTACAGACGGAGGGTTGCTAACTGTCCACGTGGACAGGAAGTCTACAGAATTCCTGTAAAAGGAATGAAATCGAATTCGAAAAAATAGGCGATTTTGATGAAATTGAAATAAAGGGGTTTCGGCAATGAGGTTATTCGTTTACTCACTTTTTCTTTTCTTTCGTCGCTCAGGACACTGACGTCCGGCAAAACCACACTCTGTGCACTGATGAGATAAACTAAAAGCGCTACTGTTGAATAATAAAAATAAAATAAACTCCTGTAAATACTGAATCGAACTAAAAACTGAACAAAATTACCTATCTTAAAATCTACCACAAATCTTAATCTTAATAATTCTTAACGGAATAATCTACCACGCTTTTTAATAATCCTAATCTGAATCTGAATAATCCCATACCGGAGGCAACACGCCCTTTTATACTCTCCCGGTGGGGAGATGAAACGGACACACACACAGATGTGGCATTTGTCGCCTAAAATCATCTTCGATTTCGGTTTATCGCGTAAAAACAGATTTATCGGATTCTAGCGAAGAGAAATTTATGTTTTCAGGCCTTTTTTTCTCACCGAAAAACTCTGAAACAACGACTTCGAATCTTAAGGCGTATACAGGGGAACGGAAAATATATAAGATAATCGGAATACTTAAAATGAAGAATGATTTTCCTATACAAAAAAAAATCAAACTTCATTACAAGTTTTTACGTGAAAGAGTAACAAACATCCATACATCCATACTTACAAACTTTCGCCTTTATAATAGTAGTAGGATATGTCTGATCGTTACTGTGAGGATTTGTATAATATATGTATTGGGTAAAGTGCACTTAGATCTTTGACTTAATTATTTTTTCAGGTATTATATTTTGCGATAAATTCTTGAATCGATTTCGGTGTTTACGTGTTTGGCCGGGATTGAGATCTATTATATCATTTTTTATTTTGTCGTTTTGTGGGACTCGCTAGGATAAAATACGTTGGCACCCTATTTTACCATCTAGAACCCACGCCGTCTCCACTGACAGCGAAACCGAGGATAATTCTAAATAATTCTAGCGTTTTCCCATTTTTTTTTTATTTTTAGCTTATTATTTTTTTTTTTGTTGTTTGTCGTATAGGACGCTATATGGTAATTTCACTGTCCAAATTTATTTTGAAATATTTGTAATATGGTGCATGTAATTGAGAATGAAGCATCACATCAAACAAATACATATACAAATGGAAAAAATACATATATGTATATAAAACATTCGATGCAACTGAAGTAAGCAAAATTTAGCTATAAAAAAAAGTATTTTTCTAAATTTTTTTTATTGGCAAATATCCATTTAATCTCAAGCAAAGATAGAAGGAAATAATGAGATAGAAGAGGAAAAAATCAGTAATTCAGAATGCTGCTCACCAGGTCTGAAATAAGAACTCGTTTATAACTGCCATGTTTGTTGTTAGATTAAATCTAAACCTTATCTAGCCACCATAGTGGTAAAATAGAACTGAACCCTCATCGCTTAACCCTGTACGTTCGTTCATGGAGTTCTTCAACTTTCATTTACTAAACGAGTCGCGTGCAGGTCGTTTATAGATTAATTTGGGGTGAACATTCAGGCCATTTGGTCTGCTGTTCGTGTTTCTGCGATTCCTAGACCAGAATGAGCGATACTGAACAAACTCACCTATTAAAACTACACTATCATTTTCTACGTTTTATTGGTTTCGAAACTAGAGATTTATTTTCCACAAAAAAACTAGAAAGGCACTGACGGAGCTTTTGCGCGCTTGTTATATAGACCTTAACCAGACTCTGAAATATAAGAATACAGAAAAATATGACATGTAACATATAAAAGAATCAGCAAACTTATACCTTGAATGAGCAATGATCAAACTTACTGTCTTTCTTCAGTTTACTCCATCTACAAACCTAATCCTCTCAATAACCCCTTCCTATATTATTGCATTGAGTCTGAGTTACTACCAAATATCTTCAATTATATAAATAAATTTATGAAAGTATATGAGAGTAGAATAAAACTTCCCAAAGTTATTTCAGAAATGTTAATGGTAATATTTTAATTTAAAAAGATAAGATGACTTCTGATAATGGGCAATGAAGATTTACATACTTTTAGGTATTGTCTTTCGTTTCGTGCCATTAATTATTCGCTGAAGCTAATGTAAAAGAAATTCCCTTTCCTTAAACACTAGACCAAAGAATATATATCTACTGCATCAAAAACCAAATAGAATATCTTTCCTCCAGTAAGCACTTGTTAACAACTTATACAGGGTGAGTCTTTGACCACTGCGTTAATTTTAGCCATAGATTCTTGAGATCGCTTTTTTCTCATACCGTTTTTCCATATTCAGCTGCGTTAAAAAGTTATATATATAAGCATTTTAAGTTTTCACATTGGGTAAATACCCCTCTGTAGTCCAGTTTAGTTTGAATGAAAATTACCTTCCACAGCATCCACTATTGAATCTGAATTGTTTAAAAACATTATTTTCCCTCTAAAAATTATTCACTCAGTCATGTTTCATCAGAAAGAGGTCCATATTCAGAAGGAAGATACAAAATACTAATTTTCGGGTAAAAAAAATTCATCACTATAAACATAAATTTTTGTTGTTCTACCATAATTTCTTCCTACCGTAAGATTATAAACCATCCCTTTCTAGTCAGAAATTCCAAACAAACCTCAGAATTATTGACGGGTGTCATTGCAGCAACGCGTTTCAGCAACGGATTTCGAAAGCTGAATTATATTTACGATTGCGTGTCATTTGTAATCGGTTGAATGAAATGACCTGAATTTTTTCGGGAAGTATTATATTTTTGTACTTCATTAGTGGGGAAACCACCTACATGAAAAAGACCCCCAACAACCCCCCACGAAACCTCCAACATCAAAAAAAACAATTTATTTTGCATTATAATAATGTCGGTTTATTAAATACAATCTACTCAATCCAGCACATATACTGAAATAATTTAGACCCCCGCTTACCCCCCCGCATAGCCCTCGAATTCAAAATTCGGCGGACAGTGCAACTGCGCATTGCTGGCGATTTTTCGATGAAAATAGTATCTTTGTATAAGGTCGAATATAATCTATAGGATGAAATAATTTGTGACCCCCGTAATCTCCCAAGAGCACGACAGAAACAACCCCTAAAGCTGACGATCGCAAAACTAGATGGAAACGGCCGTAGCTGGATATTTTTCTGCAAAATGGGTCTACCTTAACTCATTCAATAAGCCCCATATAATGAAATAATTTGTGACCCCGCGCCTCAGTCAGAATTGCCCCCTGTAGAATAAAAAATTCCAAATTCCGTAGCACGAGGAACTGTGCGTTGCTGGCGATTTTTTGATGGAAATGGCATCCTTGTATATCGTTGAATACCATCCATATGTTGAAATAATTTGTGACCCCCGCCTACCCTGGAATAGCCCCTCGAATTCAAAAATTCGGCGGACACTGAAACTGCGCATTGCTGGCGATTTTGCGATGAGAATAGTATCTTTGTATAACGTCGAATATAATCTATAAGGTGAAATAATTTGTGACCCCCGTAATCCCCTAAAGCACGACAGAAACAACCTCCAAAAACGTACGATCGCAAAAACTAGATCAAAACGTCCGTTGCTGGATATTTGATTCGCGAAATGAAAATTTTTGAAATATAGAGGGGGGCAATTCTGATTGAAGCGCGGGGTCACAAATAATTTCATTATATGGGGCTTATTGAATAAGTTAAGGTAGACCCATTTTGCAAAAATTAACGAGCAACGGCCGTTTCCATCAAGTTTTTGCGATCGTCAGTTTTGGGGATTGTTTCTGTCGTGCTCTGGGGAGATTACGGGGGTCACAAATTATTTCATCCCATATATTATATTCGACCTTATACAAAGATACTATTTTCATCGAAAAATCGCCAGCACTGCGCAGTTTCAGTGTCCGCCGAATTTTTGAATTCGAGGGGGCTATTCCGGGATAGGCGGGGGTCACAAATTATTTCAATATATAGATGGTATTCAACGATATAAAAGGATGCCATTTCCATCAAAAATCGCCAGCAACGCACAGTTCCTCGTGCTACGGAATTTAGAATTTTTTTATTCTACAGGGGGGCAATTCTGATTGAAGCGCAGGGTCACAAATTATTTCAACATATGGATGGTATTCAACGATATAAAAGGATGCCATTTCCGTCAGAAAATCGCCAGCAACGCACAGTTTCTCGTGCTACGGAATTTGGAATTCTTTTTATTCTACAGGGGGCAATTCTGATTGAAGCGCGAGGTCACAAATTATTTCAACATATGGATGGTATTCAACGATATAAAAGGATGCCATTTCCATCAAAAAATCGCCAGCAACGCACAGTTCCTCGTGCTAAGGAATTTGAAACTTTTTTAATTCTACAGGGGGCAATTCTGATTGAAGCGCGGGGTCACAAATTATTTCATTACATAGGGCTTATTGAATGAGTTAAGGTAGACCCATTTTGCAGAAAAAATATCCAGCAACGGCCGTTTCCATCTAGTTTTTGCGATCGACAGCTTTAGGGGTTGTTTCTGTCTCAGCTCTGGGAGATTACGGGGGTCACAAATTATTTCATCCTATAGATTATATTCGACCTTCTACAAAGATACTATCTTCATCGAAAATCGCCAGCAATGCGCAGTTGCACTGTCCGCTGAATTTTTGAATTCGAGGGGCTATTCGGGGTAGGCGGAGGGTCACAAATTATTTCAACATATAGATAGTATTCAACGATATACAAGGATGCCATTTCCATCAAAAAATCGCCAGCAACGCACAGTTCCTCGTGCTACGGAATTTGGAATCTTTTAATTCCAGAGGGGGGCAATTCTGATTGAAGCGCGGGGTCACAAATTATTTCATTATATGGGGCTTATTGAATGAGTTAAGGTAGACCCATTTTGCAGAAAAAATATCCAGCAACGGCCGTTTCCATCTAGTTTTTGCGATCGACAGCTTTAGGGGTTGTTTCTGTCGTGCTCTGGGGAGATTACGGGGTTACAAATTATTTCATCCTATAGATAATATTCGACCTTATACAAAGATACTATTTTCATCGAAAAATCGCCAGCAATGCGCAGTTTCACTGTCCGCCGAATTTTTGAATTCGAGGGGGCTATGCGGTGGTAAGCGGGGGGTCACAAATTATTTCAGTATATGTGCTGGATTGAGTAGATTATATTTAATAAACTGACATTATTATAATGCAAAATAAATTGTTTTTTTGATGTTGGAGGTTTCGTGGGGGTTGTTGGGGGTCTTTTTCATGTAGATGGTTTCCACTAATGAAGTACAAAAATATAATACTTTACACCCGTGAATTATTGGATGTTATCATCATACATTTGTTATATTCTTCTTAAGATTTCCAAGTCGTGAAATCCATCATTTTTATGAAAACTTCCAAGGCATGAGGTTGTCACATGTCCCTTGATGTCATACTGTTAAAATTATGAAAATATTTTTTTAAATATTCAACAACAATGAATGATGTCACTACGTATATCATTCATTTAATAAAAACTCCATTTTTGGTTGTTCAAGTGTTAGCATAATAAGATGAAATTCTTTTCCACAGATTTTCACAAAACGTGAGGAATTATTCTATTTTAAGATATTAAAATATGTAGTTTCAATTTCATTTCTTTTTTTTTATAATTGCTATTGGCATCCAACATCTCTATATCTATATTTTTCCAAATATTCTTCTGATATATATATCATGAATAAAGAAGCAGCATATTCTGCAAATTTTTATAATCAGAATATTTGTTTCTATTATGAAACCAAAACACAAATATAGAATAATGGTTATTCATAGATTATGTCAAATTTCAATACCTTACCATAGAATATTGATTTATTACCGAACCCCAGGAGGAAAAAAATTAATATTTGCAAATATTTTTCAAATGAAAGATAATATCTGTAACCATTATTCTCAGAATAACGAGAGTGAATTATTACCACATTAAAATGTTATTATAGCGTCTCTGTGGTGGGAAGTTCCAAATAAAATAGTGTTCTGTGGTTCCTTGTTGTTTTGATTCTGTTTGAAAGAGTTATTCGTAGCTTTCTTTAGAAAAAAATGTGGAAAATTTTGCACGGATAATTTCGATAAATTATTCAATTCAGTATGAAATGATTGTGGTCAGAAAATGCATTCTTATCTTTTTTTATTTATGAGCCTATAGCTTCCAGTTTCAATATTGATGGAATTTTAATTATACAAGCATCATAACAAAGATTCAGAAATATTGAAACTAAGTCAAATTCTATTATCTACTATGTTTGTGAACCAGGTTGAATCGGTGTATAAAATACAGATGTGAAAAAACTTCTATAAACTTACAAAACAAATCTAGGAGACTGGGTTCGAAGTTTTCAAAACTCCCATAAGCTTAATTTGAAGCATTCCTATGTAAGAATAGATAGAATTTGATAAACCCTGAAAGTCTGAAGCTACAAAGAACCAGAGCTTCATAAAGACAAGTCTTCAATTCAACAGGTCCTGACAGAAAATACATTACCTATTTCAACATGAAATATACCGAAGTACCTATGTGAGTGATGGAAATTTCTTTCTCTATTTATTATGGAATATTACTCTGGATTAAACATTAAACAAGGTGCGAGACAACATCAATAATGAATACAGCAAATGGCAATTTAGATTTTGTGGTGAATGTAAGACAAAAATTGTTCAGTGGTTAATTTCATCTAAAGTGTTTAGTGGTGAAACCATAGACTATAGAGAAATTCCCCCAACCTTTTCCTTTTGTAGAAATATTTTATAAAGAAAGACATAAAATATGGCAACATTGAACAAATCTGATTATTGAATCATTTCAGCACAGAGTTGGATTTGGGAAAATCAGAAAATTTGGACAAAATTATATCGATTTAATTCCTTCCAACTTCAAATATCTCAAGAATGGTGCATCAGGAAAAGAGATGATGAATGATTTCATCTGCAAAAATGATTCTAGGAAGTACAAGATACGGACCTTTAGTTCAAGTGATTTGTTTTCCATGCAATTTAACCAATTTGTCAGTAGTAGTGAGAAACCCACAAGAAATGGAATAAATGTATTGATGCCAAAATATGCATGACTGTTATCGAAATTCTTCTACAAGGGATCATTTCAATTGATATTGTCGTTTGAATATTACTGGTGAAAATGCAATTTTTTTATGAAATTTCAACACCCTATATCTTTTGAACGGGGCCAAATTTGGAAAAACATTATAGAAAGAAAATGTTTTTTTGACGTCGAGCATTTATAGTTAAAATTAACGCAGTGGTCAAAGACTCACCCTGTATATTCAAATCCAAACTACACGAAAGCGATGATTGGACATTTGACCTATTCTGAAGATATAAAAACTTATTTCCTCCGGATAATAGAGAATATAAGACCGGCTGGTCGATGGACTAACTCAATTTTGACCACGGATTCTTACTCAGGAAGTCGAACTCAAACGATTGAGACCATTTTTGTCGTAATATTCGGAAACGGCAGACATTCGGGCAAAACGATAGCGGGCTGTTCTATTCCAAATAATGATATAACAAAATGAGAAAAATATTGCTATTGGTTGCGAAACGGATGACTTTTCCAAATTTTGCTAGCTTTCACTTTGAGATATGGTAAGATGGTATCAAAGGGATCGTTGTATCACCAAATGATTCTTTAGACACACATGAGGAGATTACCCCCAACAATTTCCCGACATTGCTCCATTCGTGTTGCCGAGCAATTATTCCTCAATAAATTGCTCTAGATTCGCATTTTAACTCGGCTTGCGGTGGTATAAATAGTATAAAAAATGATATTACATTTCAAACTGTCCGTTTGAAAATTTTCATTCGAAAACGTTGGTATCTTACAGAATACACAACAATACTTCGGTATTTCCACCCATGGATTGGCCCTCATTGTCCCTATCGATGTTTCAAGATGAAAAATGTGAAGAATAGAGTAGGTTTTCGTGCTACTCGATACTTTGTGCTTGTAGATAAATGAACTTCAGTTTGACATCTAGTAGAAAGCGCCATTCATTGAAGATATATGACATCAGATATCGATAATATACAGGATTAGACATATTACTGAAAATATCCGTCCCTCCTTTCGATAAACGAGTTATTGGATTGTTGTCGGTTTTTGTCGTGAGCATTTTTCGAAGATTTATAGAGCTTTAGATTATTTATGGAATTTGTTTCAGCAATTATCTGAGGAAGTTATTTATCTACGGCAAAATCGAAAAAGGACAGTAGATTTGATTATAATAAAATATATAAAATGGCAATTATCGTCTTACACTTCTTTTAAGTATCACTGATACTGGGGCTGGAGAACTGAAAGGAGAAATAGTTTCTGTTGGGAAGTTTGTCTACAGAGGAGGAGACTTAAGGTCCATTTTACCCACCAGACTCATCCCGAACACCCAGGATAGTTGTGTGGCCTGTTATCACTTGAATTAGGACTCAAAACAGACAAGATAAGTTCCAGCGACATTAGTAAACATAACCTGTTATTTTTTATAGTCAGAAATCAATCAGTTCCAGTGTTTGTATATATATATATATATATATTCTTTTGAACTTTTAGCTTACAATATTTACTTAGCAAACAATAAAGCATACAGATCAGGGGTTAGTGACGGGGTGTCATACTTTCCGGCGTATGACATAAAAGCCTAGGGAAAAAGCCTCAGTAAAAAAATCCCTGGCTCCCCGCATAAGAGTGAAAGGACAAAAATAAGCTGAAATATATTTTAGGGACTTCTTTCTTCAAGAGTGGCCTTCTATTGATGGAAACAGAGACTTCTTCAAGTTGTCCACATCGAATCTGGAAATAAAAAGACAAAAACCAAAAGAAGAACTGAATAACAAAAATACAAAATTTGAAAAAGATAAAGAAAACACCCTCAAGTTCGCTTTTTTTGGATTAACTCCATATTGTGAATCAAGGATTTTTCAACATAACAAACTGAAACCGTAAATTTTACTAAGGAGATATTCAATGAATAGATAACCTTTTATGGTTCCTCTTTCACGAAGATTTTTTTTAGTATCTGTATGTGTCTCTTGAAGAAGAATAATCTCAGTACCATACTCCTTTGTTAGTTCAGAAATATAATCACTCTTGTCCTTAGAAATGCCCTCTATATTCAAATCTAATACATAAAATTTAAAGCCAATCTACAGAGGAAAATCAGAGAGGGGTGGAAGCATCTATTTAAACTCTCTTAAGGTAAATGTGAGATAGTTTTGTGATCTAGCTAGCCGGAGTATATTCAAAATAAATTAAATTAAATAAAAATATTTAACCATTATAATCCAAACGATCTCGATATTCGAGTCAATTTGCTTTTAATCTTGTTCTTTATATATAGGTAGGAGTAAAGCAACGCCAGTGTGGCTGATGTAAGGTCATCTAGTTCTTTCGAGATTTGTTTCGTTGATTTTGACAATAATTGCACATAATAACGCAATTTTTGTTGCCCATGTAAGCTCACCTTGACCATCAACCAAAATTAATGTAGTCGATATTTTTGTTTCATCTTGTCCGTGAAAATATATCATATCCCTTATTTCCAAGCTTTTTCTGATGGGAAATGGGCTTACTGGTCTAATTAAATTTTCCCGAGACACGAACCTTCGCATCTTTCCTGCTGAAGTTCATTGCTAATTGATATTTTCGTCTTTGGAGAAGGAAAAGGTGAAAATTCGATAAAATTACACAGGGTAATTAAAATTTCGTTAAAGCAGCTTCACTGGCTCAGATCTAGAATAGCATAACAGAGATGAATTAACACAGATATATTCAATTAAACTGGTTGCAGCTTCACGAAATATATAATTAATGAATTACACTTCAATTAGGCGTAAACGTTTCTCGTTTCTGAAAGCCCTGAAGGGATTCTGTATTTTGGTATTTTACTCTATTATGTGTATAGCTTACCCTTGTTCTTCTTGAGAAGACGTTTGGTTATTTCAGTTGCTTTAGGGGATTAACGGGAATGAACGATGTAATCTGAATATTTTTTGCCAAAGTAACAATTCCGTTCTCTCATAATTATTGTTTTGTTTTAACAATATTTTGTACTGAAGCTTGCACATGTTTAATGTTGTTAAGTTTTTGTTCAAAAGTTATAAATTTCTTGTTCATAAAAATAAAAACAGCTAGGTGAAGTACCATCTTCTTGAAAAATAATTGTTTGATGTGATGCTTCATTCTCAATTACATGCACATAAGATAAATTACAAATATTTTAAAATGAATTTCGTCAGTGAAATTACCATACACAGGATGAGTCTTTGAGCTCTGCGTTAATTTTAACTATAAATTCTTGACGTTAAAAGAAACATTTCACCAAATTTGGCCCTGTTCGAATGATATAGGGTGTTGAAATTTCATAAAAAAAATTGCATTTTCACCTGTAATGTTAAATAGATAATATCAATTGAAATAATCTCTTGTAGAAGGTTTTTGATAACATGCATATTTTGGCATCAATTGATTTATCCCATTTCCATTTCTTGTGGGTTTCTCACTACTACCGTACAGATTGGTTAAACTGCATGAAAAACAAATATCACTTGAACTAAAGGTTCGTATCTTGTACTTCCTAGAATCATCAGACTTTTTTGCAGATGAAAGCAATCGTATTTTTTTTCCTAAATTGCACCATTTTTGAGATATTTGAAGTTGAAAGGAATTAAATCGATATAATGATAGGATGAAACATGAGTGAGTGAATAATTTCTTGAAGGGAAAATAATGTTTTTTAACAATTCAGATTCAACAGTGGATGCTGTGGAAGGTAATTTTCATCCAAACTAAACTGGACTACAGAGGGCATTTGCCAATGTGAAAACTTAAAATGCTTATAACTTTTTAACGCAGCTAAATATAGAAAAACGGTATAGAAAAGAACGCAGTGGTCTAAGACTCACCCTGTATTTTTACCTCCCTTTTCTTACAGATTTTAATTAAACTACAAATCAACAATTGCTTTGGCATACGTTTTAAACAAACACCACAAACAAAACGTGGTCCGTATAGTTTTCCGCGATTGTGAAACTAGTCGAAGAACGTGCTATTATTTTGCCCAAGAGTCTGCAACTTCCGAATATTGAACCGAAAATGGTCTCAATTTGTTTTTCAACTTCCTAATGAAGAATCCGTCGTCTTGGGTATGTCCAGCCGTATACTTCTATCTTCCATATTGTCAGAATATAATATAAAATTGAAAATCATATAGATACACACTCAAATTTCGCTCTTCTATAAACGCATGCAGTAGGCGTTAACCTCCTGGAATTCCATTGGTTCCTGATATCTCAACTAATCGTAAAGAAATGATGACTATACTAAGCCTGCTGTAGGCTAAAATTCCATTGGTTCCGGATATCTCAACTTATCGTAAAGAAATTACGACAGTAGGCGTAAACCCCTGAAATTCTATTGGTTCCTGATATCTCAACCAATCGTAAAGAAATGACGACAGTAAGCGTTAACCTCCTGAAATCCCATTGGTTCCTGATATCTCAACGAATCGGAAAGATATGACGACAGTAGACGTAAACCTCCTGAAATTCCATCGGTATTGAGAAAAAAGAAAGTTTGGGATTATTGAAACTATTGTTTATGCAGTTGTATACGCTACAATTGTTAATCATTTTGGAATTAATTTGAAAATAACACAAAATTTAAACAGAATACTTACTGGAATGAAAATAAATGAGCTTTGCTGGTTCATGGTAGATGAGAGGAAATTAAATAAATGAAACGATGGCTTATGATGTAATATAAAATATTAGGAATACAAAAAATAATAAAAAACAAATACAATATAAAAAAGACTCATAAGAGAGGTCGTTGGTTCATTTTATTTAATCAAAGCGAAATAAATGTTGCATAACTGCGAACATTCTCAACAGTATCCAACCATCTACTTGATAATTTAAATTCGAAACGTTAGAACAATTCATGTTACGGATACCCTCCTAAATAATGAGTCCATTAGAAACTGCATACCTATTCCATTAGACAAGTATTGATTCAGGTAGTAATTTGAGTTGGGCAAATAGAGTCAATTTGCCCACTGGAGTATTGATAGGAGGGGGCAAATATACATTAATCGACAACTATGAGGAGGTGCTTTTCAATTCTTGTACTTTGATGTATTCCTTTATTGCTTCAATAAAATCAATAAAAATTTTTAGTGAGATTGTTCATAACGAAATAGCACTGATGACCTGGATCTAGGTTACCATTGACCCTGAAGTTAAATATAAAATTCTTTCAACCTCAATTCTGAAGTCTTTTGATATATCGGGTATCCCAGTATACCTGTTCCAATGGATTATCAAGGTGAATTCAGATATAAAAATTTCATCTTCTTCATTCCCTTCAGACAACCTTGAACTGAAAATGTAATAAATAAATATCTAGTGAATATGGTGGGTGATGTAGTAAATCGTAGCCCAGTTCGACCAATTTTGCAGTGGCGACTGCGGATGTGCGTTGTTGTGGTGGAAGGGCCACTATGTTCGGTACGGAAGGGGGCCACTGATATTGTCTTTCCCTTTTCCTAGTAATCAATGAGGGTTAGTCCTTGGGAATCCCAAAAAGCGGTGGCCATAACCTCTCCGGCCGATGGCATAGCCTTTGCCTTCTTCGAAGCACGTCAGCCGGAAGAAGTCCACTGCTTTGACTAGTTCTTGATTACTGGTGGATCCAGGCTTCGTCAACGATGATGAATTTCAGCAAGAACTGGTTTGGATTGGCTTTACATAGGTGCAGATAGTCCTTCGAAGTTGTCACATGATTTCGTCAGCTGACGGGTAACCCATCTTGCCGACAGCTTTTCCATCTACAAATATTGATGTAAATATGATACACCCATTCGTCTGAAATATTTAGCATCTCAGAAATCTTTCTTATCTTCACTCGGCGATCGGCCAACACGATATCGTGGATTTTATCGACTATATCATTAGCAGTCACCTCATTCGGAAGTCTTAGGCAACCCTCGTCGAACACTAATGTTCGACACCGTTTTAAATCATTGTACCAATATTTCATGGTCGTCAATGATTGTGCCAGGTCCTAATAAACAGCTACCAACTGATCTTTGATTACTGCGCACGCCTTCTCTTCCAAATACGTGAATCGAATCGCGAATCGAGATAAAATGGTTTTATAAATATCGACAGATATGTTAAGATGTTGATGGATATCTTATCGATATATTTATTGCCGATCCACCTATCTCCTAATATTTCATGTAGATGATGTCTTACCGCTACGGCATTGTGGAAGCGGGGACACCATCCTGTTGAAAAACAATATTTCTACTAATATGTAAACGAATGTTTTCAAAAAAATGAGGAAATTCATCCCGAATTATTCTGGTCCTAAAATGAATCCATCAATCATACCGCACCATACATTGACACCCCAGATAACTTGAAAATTAGTCTAAATTCATCCATTATGGTTTATTTCCCAACCAATAATAACCATCATGCCGATTTACGGTTCCATTACTGTGATTATTTTCGCATTTTCCATAAATCGATATTACATCCAATATCTCTTAATTCTATTATCCTTTCACAGGTCATTCCTATGTGTTAGTTACTGTGACAAAGGCAAAACTATTCAAAATTGTTGATTGTTGAAGCTGCAGACAAATGTACGAGGGGGAGTTTTTAAGTTCGAAGAATGGGGGCAAGATGATTACTGAGGGAACTTTTACCAAGTTTTATCCTAATTAGATCATTAGTCTTTGAACTATCGTCGATCAAAAACGTCAATCGGGACGAAATTGTGAAGTATGGAGAACATTGACTTAAGTGCTGTCATCAAGTTTTCATAAGCGGGATTCTAGAATGGTTGAAAGAATCCATCAAAGAAAAAAGGAATGGAAAATTGACCAGATGTGTCTTCTTCTGCATGACAACGCGCCCGTTCACAAGAGCCGCGTTGCGATTGCTGCACTGCATAAAGTGGGCTTCGAAATTTTGGCTCTCCCACCTCACAAACCTGACCTGACTCCCAGCGATTATTATCAATTCCCAAACTTGAAAAAAAAACTTCGTGGCAAAAAATTTTCAAGAAGTAAAAGATGCAGTTTTAGCATATTTTTCATGCAATGATCAATAGTTATTTATTATACAAGGGAAAAAAGTATTAGATTTTAGCTCGAGAGCTGAAATCTAATATTTTCCCATGTATAATACACTAATTTTTTCTGTGACAGGAAAAACGACAATTAATAGTGAAAGAACATATTATTACAATACAGGGTTTCTCAAGTTCGAGTGTCTATTAGACGTTACTGGAGAACTAGACATATTTGAAATCTAAAAATTGGGATCATGATATTGTTCGAAGTTCTCTACAGAGCTAAAATATTTTCGAAGCCCAAAAACTTCCGGACATACAGGGAGTGAAAATAAATTCGACGAAAAATTTTTTTTCAAGTTTTCCATTCCTGGTATGATCGAGTATTCAATAGTGAATACATTTCTGTTAAAACCATTGTATTAAATAGAATAGTTTTCAAAATATCCAAAAAAACTGGAGAAAAAGTCAAATATGTTCAGTCAGTAATATGTTCATTATTCTTATTTTAAATATCCTGAGTTTTTACAACATCGAAGAGGAAGGATGTGAAAAGGTCATGCATCTTTTGGATTTCAAAAATATCATCACATGGTGTTTCAAATTTTGTGTGGAAAATTGTGATATTAAATTGGCCATAACTTCTGTTTTTCAAATTAGAACCTAATTTTTTTATAATTGTGTTGGATTCTGCGGTCAAAAATAATGATAGTTTTCTTACACGATTATGCTCCTAAATTCAATAATTTCTGAGTTATTTTGATTTTCTAGAGTTATGCTGTAAGTAGAGTCAAACTGATTGCATCTAAAAAATTCAATGAATATTCTTTTGAAACCATGGGAACTTCATTTCTCGATTTAACAAAATGAACCGTTATTCTAATTACGAATTTCTGGATCTATTTTATATACATGGTGAATATGACAGAATTATTAGTAGAACCTGTCGGGCCTTCAACGAGAAGTATCCCTATTTACCTTCCACGACGAAGAAGATCTTTAGAAAATATGTTTCAAACTTTCAAAGATTTGGATGTGTAAGAGCCCCTAAAGAATACAAAAGAAGGGTAGCTGATGAGGAAAATGAAATTAGTGTTTTGACTTATTTGTGCATCTATTCGAAGTGCAGCTCATGAAATCGATTTAGACAGAAATTCAGTGCACCGAATTTCGAAAAAACACAACATGCATGACTACAAATATGAGAAAGTTCATGCATTAGAACCAGGTGACTACATAAAAAGGTCAAATTTTTGTAGAGGAATA
The DNA here is from genome assembly GCA_030674115.1 of Micraspis discolor. Taxonomy (NCBI): domain Eukaryota; kingdom Metazoa; phylum Arthropoda; class Insecta; order Coleoptera; family Coccinellidae; genus Micraspis; species Micraspis discolor. Next base: position 619,871 of record JARTUT010001323.1, read on the forward strand.
TTAGAAAAACTTGAAAATGATGAAAATTTTTTGAAAAAGATCATTTGGACAGACGAAGCAAAATTCAATAATGAAGGACTATTTAATAGAAAGAATTGCCACATTTGGAGAAGTGAAAATCCTCATAGAAAAAGACAAGATGTTTCAAGACGTATTCGAAAGTGTGTGGAATAAAATGGTTACCATATTGAAGCTCTTACCTGATCATTTATTTTGTTAATTTGAGTTTCGAAACGTATTTTTATTTTTATCATCATAAATTATTAATAATCATAATTCGGTGAACTGAAGTAGCGAATCCATTTAATGTGTATCCTATTGAAGAGATGAATTCTCATTCGCTTCGAAATAAGTCGAAATACTAATTTCATCAACTGCTCTTTTTTGTATTCTTTAGGGGCTCTTACATTCCAAAATTTGGAAAGTTTGAAACATTTCTTCAGAAATTGTAAAAAAAATAGGGATACTTCTCATTGGATACTCAACATTTTGTGTCATCCACTATGGATTTGAAATAAACAATATCATTAAGTGCATTTGAATGTGTATTGCGTATACAATTGAAAAACTACAATCTAAGAAATATATCCAAAATCTCATTATTAGAATAGCAACGATTCATTTTGTGAAATCAAAAAATTTCATAACGACTCACAATAAGACCTGTCTGACACGTGAATTATAAATGTGATGATTTATCTTCTATGCTCACAAAATATCTTTATGAATCAGATTCGAAGAATTTGACTCTACGTACTACATAAGTCCCGAAAATCTCAAATAACTCAGAAATTATTGAATTTAGGAGCATAATCATGTGAGAAAACTATCATTATTTTTGACTGCAGAATCCAACACAATTATAAAAAAATAGGGTTCTAATTTTTCAAAACAGAAGATATGGCCAACTTAAGATCACAATTTTCAACACAAAATTTGAAACACCCTGTGATGATATTTTTGAAATCCAAAAGATGCATGACCTTTTAACATCCTTCCTCTTCGATGTTGTAAAAACGGTTTACGCTCAGGATATTTAAAATAAAAATAATGAACATATTACTGACTGAACATATTTGACTTTTTTTCCACTTTTTTTTGGATATTTTGAAAACTATTCGATTTCAAATCGGGAAAAAAGTATTCACTTTTTTCCAGGGAAAAATGTAATTTCGTGCAAAGTTATATTTTGTTACCTGTCAACTGAGATGAAATGTCAAATTTTTTTCCCGTCACAGAAAAAACATTATTTTTCAAAAGGATAAATATGTTAATTGGCAGATTTGAAAAATGTATAAGGGTTTCAAGTGAATATATTGAAAAGGAAAATAATCTGATGTTTTATTCGTATTTCTTACCCCCTTCTGCGAACGTCCCCTCGTAATTACGTAGATTTTTCTCCATCAACCCCTATTGGCCGTTCCCGGTGAGACTCCTATATAGATAAAATGTCGACGTTGCATCAAATTATAGAGGCATAGAATATAATTACACTGAAATTACCTCACCAACTATGTTGTATGTTGATATAATCGTGTGTACTCTTCTCGAATGTCCGGCCACAAAATGACAATATTGAAAGTTTGTGTCCGTGTTCAGGAAGTGAAGTGTGTAATTTGTGCACTAACATTTCACAATATTGATCATATTGCGTATAAACACAGAGATTTTGTTAGTTGTGGATTAAACCGTGAATAATTGGATTTCAACGGTGTTTAAGCATCAGTTAAGATCCTGTAATACCTCGTTTGATTCTCGTAATTCGGATTCCAATCCAAGTTTTCATTTCAGGTGAATGGTTTTCACGGAACAGATGAGGCATTGAGTTCAACACCAACATCATCAAGTTGTTAGATTTCTGGAATTAATAGATAATTAAAAATGTCTTCGCGATATTTTGTCACTAGGTATGAATACTCATATAAACGGCGAAACGTATCCGATTGTGTCAAGTTAGCACGTGTTAGAAAAGTAACAATTTAAGTAAGACATTTTTGTAATCCGTCATTCGCGTGAAAAGTTGTTTCGATTTGAAAATGGGTGAAATTTTCAAAGAAACACGCTATGTGAGGCCTTTTTACTATTAAAAAGGTAGAAGCGCTGCAAAAACACGTCGAAAAATGTATGTGCTTTACAGTAAAAAGTCTGTAAAAGAACGCTGGACTCAGGAATGATTTACTCGAAGTCGTTCCGGTAATTTTGATCCTCGCACTTGTCGGCGATTCACTGAAAAAGCCGATGAAATTCTGCAACTGGTGGAACAAAATCGGCATGCAAGCTGTCAAGTCATTATAGAGGCGTTGGGCATCACTCACGTGGCAGTTTGGAATCATTTGAAAAAGGTGGCTAAAAAAAGAAGCTCAATATTTGAGTGCCACATGAATTAATGTAAAAAAATTGATTGACTGAATTAACACCAGTGAAATACTCCTGAAACTCAACGCAATCGAACTCTTTTCAAAGCAAATCATCACGGCCAATGAAAAATGGGATGAATACTAGAATATAAATCGAAAAGAAGTCGGTGAGCCTTCTCAAACTTCAATATACCAGGATTGATGCCAAACAAGGTCATGCTGAGTGTGTATGGTGGAATTAGAAGGAACGGTCAAGTCTGAGCTCTAACCGTTTAGCCCGGACTTGCACCATCTGAGTACCATTTATTTCGGTCTCTGCAAAACTCTCTGGTAAAAAATTGGCTAACCGAAGAACCGCTGAAAATCACTTGGCCAAGATTTTCGCCGATAAAGCACACAAGTTCTACACTGATGCAAGTATGCAGCTGCCTGAAAAAATGGCTAGATAATAATGATCAATATGTACTTGATTGACTATAAATTTCAATAAAGAAAAATTTTGTTCTGAAATTTCCAAATAGATCGCGGAACTTTTATTTATCACCAACTATAATATTTTGAATAATTCTGCCTACCCCTCATTTTCTTCCTGTTCCCCGCATACGCAATGTTCTAGAAATAGAAAAGAATTGGCCTCTAATGTGAGGTAGCCAGTGAATGATTCGGCAATAACTTAATACAAAATTTTTCATTGAAAGATACGAGTACTGTTAAAAAAAAGTTAATTTTGAATTTTTTCGAAAAGTATTTATTCTTTCATCAATGACCACCTTGTTTCCTCTAAAGTAATGCTCTCAGCTGAATGCCCTTATGCCAGCGAATCCTCTAATTTTGAAATAGTTATTTATCAACTAGTTTATTAATTGATAGCGATTAATGGTCGAGATATTTTATTACGTGAGCGTGTTAATGTTCGAGACCATTAATCGCTAGATTAATAAACGAGTCGATTACTCGACCTCATTATGAATTAGAAATAAATTATTTATTCAAATAAGTTTAATTTCTCACACTATAAAATTTGACAATGAAAATCTCGATGCTTACTTTGACATATTTATATATATGGTCCCAATTGAACAATTAGTAAAATTCATAGACGGAATTTTCGAGATGTGACATTCTGAATAGTCCACATTTACATCGTTACTGACGATTTGCGATAAGAAATGTGTGGAACTGGTGGGATGTATTAATTACTGGCGAACGATTATCGCATTAAATTTTTTGAGCAGTTTCTAATCTATTTTTCATCGAGTTTTCGATGTATCCTTCTGCAACAGATATTGATTTCCATCCTCCGAGCCGTTTGATGGCTGAAAAATCTGCTCCACTATCCGAAAGGATAGATGCAGAAGAACGCCGAAAACAGTGAGTTGTATACAGATTGGGTTGTTCTAATTCGAGAATTTTGCAATTAACGATGGTAATTTCGAAAACGTATTGAATCCTACTGGAAATGCACTTTTCGGTATTTCGACTTTATTTCTTCAATTGTGGCAAAACGCATCGTTTTAATTGGGTTCTTCTGTTTTGCGAATGGAAAAAGATTAAACAACAATCGCGCAAAAGCTCTTGATGTCACGTCAGTATATTTCTACATTTCCTACTGAATATTTCCTCTACGCTCTTGTATCACCGAATTTCATATTACCTTGTTACACTATATTTCACCAAAGCTTTCACCAAATGCATATGATACATAGGATAAACGAGGAATATAAGTCAAAAGTTCAAAACGATATTTTAATACATCGAGATAAAGATATTCAATTATTCACTAATTATAGAGCACAATTGAAATAGAAATTACCTCAACCTCAACATCGGAGCTTCGTCATGGAAACAGCTCTGGAACAATTAAATCTTTCCTTGGTAAAAACAGTCATGCAAGAAATTACATCGAATAGATTACTCCCTATTTCACTCCAACCCTTAGCCAACGTAAAGCCATTTAAATCTTTTGCTTTGACGTCAGCCCGACATGTTTCAGCGAAGGAATACACTAACTTCACGACCATGTGCTGAAATTCTCAGACATTTCATGCAATATATGAACGTTCGTTCTTCTCACTGAAAGACGAGAATAACTTTCGATACGGAATCTGCCACCAGAAAATGGAGGAAGAATGTAGCCTATTCTGATGGATTTTTTCGGAATACATTGTTTGATAGTATAGTATAGAATACGTTTGGATATTTTTAAACGGTGGGCCGGAAATATTTCAAATAAGATACATTTTGTCCAAAGGTCTGTTATTTCGAAAAGTTAATGCGAAAATGGCTTTTAATGATTCAGTTTGACTGTCTCTCTCTCTCTCTCAGATATAAGTCCCAAAGATATTAACCAAAAAGTAAGAAAAATTACGGACTCAAAATAATCAGACAATTGTCAATCTGGGAGTTATTGACGAAACCAAATTTCATATGCTCATGACTGCAGAACTATTTGAAGGGTTAGGCCTAATAATGAACTTGGCCAAGATATTTGGACAATTAATCCATTTTAAAATCTCATTATTATAAAATTTCATCTAAATTAATTCTCTATAGAGAATTTGACTAATCTAATTTATTCATGGGCGTGTTTCATGATTAGGTTAGGAGTTTTCTATCTGATCGTAGAATTTACGTGAGATTGAATAACCTTACATCTGAGGAGCACACTAACAGCCTCGGTGTCGCTCAAGGATCTATTCTAGACCCACTTCTGTTTATTTTGTTTTCAATGATCTGCCTGCATACGTGGTAGCCTATATATTGGTGATGTCTGCTGATGATACTTCTATTGCGTTCAAAGAGAAAAGTCTAAAGGAATTGAAGTTGCCACGCGAGACTATAATACAGTGTTTCGTTGATTGGTGTTACAGAAATACTCTTACACTCAATTTGACGAAGTTGGTGATAGTCAGATTTCAAAATCGAGATAGGCCAAGTGATCTTCTCATTATAGAATACAAACAAGGAGAGGCAACGTTGAATTCCTGGGCCTCTATGTGGATGGCAATCTTAGATGGTATCTCCACACGGATCATGTTTGTAGTAAGATTAATAGTGCTTACTATGCCTTATCGCGTTTCAGGAGTTGTCTTCTCGTCGAGGAACTGCTGACTAATTATTACAACATGACTTATTGTTTAAATTATAACGTAGTACTTAGGTGCTCCTCGGTAGGATCCAATCGGGTATTTATGACTCAAAAACGTTTCACATAATCTTTTTTAAACTACGCCCATGTGATTCATGTCATCCGATTTTCCTGCATTTTCATATTATTCCCTTCCCATGAATATTTATTCTAAATAGCCTTATCTATATCCACCTGAACGTTAGTAGGTACAAGAAATGCTCTTTAACTTTCATGAGTATGGAACATGACACAATGAAACTATTGCTTTCCCTAAATTTCATACAGCTAAATATGAGTTCTCGCCAAGTTATACAGGGTGAGTCTGTGACTACTGCGATAATTTTAACCATATTCATCTGCTTTAAAAAGTTATAAGCATTTTAAGTTTTCACATTGGGCAAATACCCCTCTGTAGTCCAGTTTAGTTTGAATGATCATTCAACACTATAATACATCGTCCAATGAAATCGCTCAATTTTTGAAAACGGACCAAGAGAAACAAACTGTATCTGAAAACACTCAACCTCACAGTGTTTTCACTCTTAGAAATTTGTTTTTATCAAATGCCTAATTTGCATAGGAATATTAATACGTCCGGATAGCTTGGGCCGTTGGTGGAAGTAGCGGTCGTCATGGTTACGTTAAACAAGCAGTTGTTAGCGATAACTTCAACAGCACATTTGGCAGTTTTGTCAGTTTATTTTCGTATTTTACCATAAAGTAGATAAAAATGAAACGTTTTGAGAATTGTAATATTACTTCAATTGAGGAAAGTGTGAAGAGAAGTGTGCCGCTCAATGCAGTGAAGTCAAGATCCTACATTTGGAAACAATTTGAAGGATTCTGTGCTGCCCGGGAATACCTTGTAAATGAAAAAACAAGTTTGTCAGAGCTCAATAATATTATGCTAGACTGGGCTTTCAATATGAAAAAAAGAGATGGATCAGACTACAAGGAAAGTGTCGTAAAAACCTTGTGGAATAATACTGCCAAACAGCTGCAGGAAAAATTCTATTCCGAATAGGGCGTTAGGTTCGATCCATTCACAGACGTGGCTTTTAAAACGGCGCGGGATGCACGAAATGCCAAGAGGCGTATTTTGCAAGTGGACCCTGAGAAAAGAAAAGTTAGTGCCAAGGCGCTGTCTTTGAGGCAACACAAAAAGATGGTCAACTTATGTAAAGAAGATAATCCAGACGGTTTAAACAGACAATTTTATTTTATTGCTGCATTGGAGCTTGCTTGGCGCGGAGGCGAGGGTTCATCATGCCTAATTTCGCATTTCCAATTTGAAATTGAAAACGATGGTAATCCCACGGGCCGAATTGCCTACAATCCGATATTTTCTAGAACAAGACAAGGTGGTGCCCAAAAATGTGCGGAAACGAAATGGCTGACTCCCAATATTGAAGAAGATATTTGCCCGGTGAGGTTATATAAGCTACTTGTATCCAAAAGAACTGCAAACATAACCACTGAAAGACTATTCCTTACTCCACATAAAAATTAGAAATATGGTTCATGGTTCAAAAACTCCCCAGTCGGTCCCAATACGATAGCTAAATGGACAAAAGAATCGGCAGAACTCATTGGCATCAACACTGCTGTCAGCCAATTAGCCAAAGCAGGGATTGGCGAGGAACAGCTGATAAAGATAACAGGCCATTCTTCTGCAGCATCAGTGAAACCGTATCTCCAAATGGACCAACAACATCACAAAAAAATAATCACAGTCATAAGGAATGAAAAAAATGTCCTTCAAGAAACAACATCTGTATCTACTTCATCATTCGAAAATAATGCTCGTAATGTGTATAATAATTGTACTATTAATAATTATTATTTTGAGAATAAAGATGAATAATTTGTTGTTATGCTTCTGTCTGGTTATTTTGAATAAAAAACTATTTTTTATTTCGTTTGATTTATATTGTTGAATGATCTTTCCAAATACAACACGAGATTCGAATTTTTTTTGAGAACACTATCGTTTTTTGAAAATCATACAAATTTCACTCAACAAAGTGATCCCGAAATAAATAAATAATTAAGGATAACTTTGTTTCGTGAAATTTAAACGCCTGATGCCAAAATATGCATGATTGTTATCAAAAACCTTCTACAAGAGATCATTTCAATTGTTGTTGTCGTTTAAATATTATAGGTGAAAATTCAACTTTTTTATGAAATTTTTACACCCTATCTTTTGAACGGAGCCAAATTTGGAAAAATGTTGTAAGAAGAAAATTTTTACATCAAAAATCTATGTTTACAATTAACGCAGTGGTCAAAGGCTCACCCAGTATAGGTATTAAATTGTATAACCGGTTGCCCAGTAGATTGAAATATGTGTGAAAGTTTTCAAGAGAGAGTTTAAATTTTTATTACTCAAGAAATGTTATTATAGTAGGTATTTCCAAGGACTCCATTCGTTGAATTTGTAATGTTATTCTACTCTAGGAAAAACAGAAATTTACGAATATCATACATTGTACAAACATTACACAAAATAAAATTGAAAAATCGACTTCAAAAAAGGTTTCAAAACAAAATTCAAATAAAAATAAAATAACTTTTTTAAAAATTCACATTTTCAAATTTAATGATTCAATTCTTTGTTGAGTTGATCAAAATATATAATGAACTTGAACCATCTAATCAAAGTAAATTTTATGTTTTACACACTTAAGTTGTTAACATAAGCAAAGTGGGACAGAAAATACACAGTATGTTAGAATAATATTGCCGGGATATTTGATCCAAAATAATCATCCTAGCACAATATGTTGTCACTTCAACGAGTGTGCCGAATCTGATGTGTGTGTTTATTTCATTCTCAACCTGTTCAACCACAGGTGAGGTCCACATTATGTTGCTAAAAACGTCGGATTTCCTTATTACCGCATTAAATGTTTGTTCTCAAAAAGTATTGAATTGTTGAATATCAAGCTCAACTTTTGTGTATCCGCTCTGCAATTGACTGTATCATTAGGTTTAATGTATATGATTTTCGATAGATACAACCGAGGATACAACTAACTTTCTACATCTAAATTAGAGACCGCTCGAAAATTAAATTGATGTTTTTCATTGAGATACTGAATTGCAAGAGCAACTTGATATCTTTGGATCTGAATTTTTCCTGACAATAAAACTTTTACTTTCCTTAGATTAAACTTCTGAAAAATGGTAAAGTATCAATTCTTTTCATTACAAGAAGCATCCCTATCATATCCCTATTCAACAATGGAGAGGAGAGGACCAAGATCGTAATCAAGTTCAATCTCCAATTTCAAATCAACGATATCCATATACCTTGAAATTCATTATCGTCAATCGAATTCGACGCTTATTAAATTTTAAATGGGCGAATTTCTTTGATCTGTTCAATTAAGATCAGAGGGCTTACTAATCACTCAGAAACATTGCAAGACAATTAGAACATAGGACTGTGTAAGAATTCCCAGTTCATTTTCACTGGAAAAAAAAGGTTTCTGAATGATTTTATTCATTTTTAGATATATCTTCATCACGAATGCAGATATCAGGATATGGATAACATTCCTCACAATTTCCAATTTCCAGGACCCTTTTCAGCATTTTACGTATCTTATCGAGAAAAACCAGGAAGACCCTCAATAAATTAATTAGGGATACCCCGTACATAAATCTCTCACCAAATCCAATGAGTAGAGACGGAATTTTAGAGGTTAATAACCCAATTTTCAGCACTTTGCGTGCACCGCAGAATCGATTACTTCGTTCTACGACCACGTGGTCCCCAAACCATAATGATTAAATTTTTCCACGTTATATAAGGAAAAAAACGTAAAATAATACAAACCTGTAACACTGAGCAGCGACATCATGCGGTCGAGAGCAATTGGACGTCTTCCTCAGCAGTTTTCGGTCTAGTATATCACTCCCTTTCAAGCACTCACAGACACCAGAAGGATCAACAAAAATTTTCCTATTGGGTCGAAGAACTTGCGGCGAGACATATCCAGATCGGCACTTTTTTCACAACACGTGACGGCACAGGATCTTACGAGTAACTGGTGAGGACGCCATTATTGCTACGACGTCGGATTTTCCGAACGATGCGCAGTGGAAACCTTGCGGCCGGCTGGTCTAGGGTTGAAAGCTCGCGAGGGAAAACTGCCTGGGAAAACTGTAATGCGGTTCGGTGGAAACTCAGTGATGAAAATGCTGTAACCTGTGATCATGGATGAGATTCGAAATGGGTAGGCGTTTGGTGAGAGATGAGATTAAACTGGAGATTTTCAAACAAGCTGATCCGTTGAATTTAAAATAACAAGGGGAAGCATGAAATCTTAAAAGCGAGAAACTAGAGGATCTCGCATATATTAGCTTCTTTCCGGAAGAAAAATAGAATCATAGTTACCAGATTGAATAAATAACTCACCAAAAATAGTGTTGTCTGCAATCTAGAGTTTGGTTTCAGAGAAAATCTCTAGACGGAAGATGCTTTGTATCACATCACCAACAAAATACATGAAAAGCTCAGCAAGGATAAGAAGCCAATCGGTACATCAATTGACTTGACGAAGGAATTCGATAGGATTTCTCATGAGCTACTCTTAAGGAAACTGGAATGATATTGTATACGTGGTGTGGGTCATGAATTTCTGAAGAGTTATTTAATAGACCGTGTATCATATAGAAGGATTAGGGTAAAAATCAAACCGACGGTATTCCTCAAGGGGCAGTTCTTGGTCCCAACTATTTCTTCTTTACATGAATCATATGTTGAAATTGGCCATAAAGCCGATATTTTCACTTGTACTGATGATACTATCCTACTTTTTTCAACTGAAACAAGACATAATGCAACTTTGTTTTCCTAAAAATAGACTCTATGAGATCAAATCTTGTATGGATACGAAATTACTAAGTATCAACTTCTACGAAACTAAAATTCTAGCATTTTCTAAATCTGTTGTCATTCAATCGACTTCTTTCTCGATTATATACCTTACCAAAGCCTCGTTGTCTGAATGAAGGTGCGAAAATGATTAATGGCGGAGAAAATTTTAAATACTTAGGTGAACAATTTGCTAAAATGGAGCTACCTCTCAAATTATCTAACAGGCAGAATGAAAAAATTGATATATTTTTTTATGAATTGAAGAAATGAAATGAGCTTTTTTTTGTGAAAATAAAACAAAAATACGGTATACCTGATAAAAACCGAAAAAATACACCTACAAAACCCTTAAAGCCACAATTATGGAAATTTCTCCTAACCGCTTTATAATCACATCTGCATAAATATACCTATAAATCAGAGAATCTAATTTCCATACATCTTTGTCGAGTTACCTTCGGGAACCTATATTCCATAAGGGCCCAAAATCGCTTCAAAGGAAGTATTGATTTCGTTATAGAACTCTGGGACCAGGAAACTCTCGTGGTGAATTTATGACCGCAACGTCACCATTCTATCGCCCTTTCAAGGGCTCCATGCCCTTCGCCAACCTGAAATGGCAATAGCTAGAAAAATTCAGGGATTGGTATAATACGCAAACTGAAAGGTAAGCAATTTATCTCCATAAGATTCGAATGAGTTAGGCATCATGATTACTAACAGCGAATATAACGACAAATGAAATAAATAACTAAGTATTCCAACACTTTTAATATAAACTTTGTTCTCCTATAAAAGAAAAATCGAAAAAAATTACTTACTGAAAATAAGGAGAGGAGTGAAGAAAATTAAGATTTACTTGAGTGTGTCATAATAAATTGGAAGATCCTTTGGATCTGGTAGAGCAGCTCTACATCAAGTTAGATTTATATACAGGGTGTCTGTAAAAAAATGCTTTGGGAAATTATTCCTTACTGAAAATCAATCAGGATACTCTTATCAAATATTTTTAGTAATCGCCTTCGTTCCTAATTAAATCCACTCACAAAGGGTTCGACGCACTTGCGGTTTCGAGATATTTTTACCAATCCAATCCAATAATTATGAAATTTATTCGATTAACTACATGGGTGGTTTTAGAAGATATTATCTTTTGTTATATTTGGTTTTGTGATCATGATATTTTGAAAATTGTTTTTGTCCCATAACAAAAATTCGGAGAAAGACCCACATCCAGCCAAAATTAAGAAGTGAGAAACTGAAAAACTGTATATCAAGACTTGTTATTCTACTACATTCTTGCAAGTTGAACAAGCCTGCGTTTGATGAACTTTGCGAAAGAACGAAAAGAGAGTATGATACATTCTTCGACAAGAAAAAAGTGAAAACTATAAACAGCAAATACTGAAATCAGACAAAAGGAATAAATCTGTCTGGAAAATTGTCAGAAAAATCAAGGGTACCACAAATGAATACACTGAAATACCAGAAAATAAGGGTTTTAAAATGTATACTGGTCTGTAGTTTTGAATTTTGCTCTTATCACCTGTCTTGAAAAAAGGAGTTATAACCGATCTTTTGAGGACATTGGGGAAAATACCACCTTTTAACTCACAAAATAATGTGCGTTCATTGAAACTTGATTCTATTAAAATAGTAAGGTAAGTTGAAAAATTTCTATTTCTCAATGAGTTCAATAATGGGGCAAATCAGCAAATCCCTAAAGATTATTAACAGTTTTTCGAAATAATAACTCATTCTCACAAAGTCGGTTTTTCCAATTCCACAAATGGCATTCAACTGGCAGATCTTAACGATATCAATTCGTATTCACAGCCTTGAATTCATGCCAAATTGTTCCTGTTCCAGTAGGCGTTGACTTCGCCGTCAGGTCTGGAGAAACTGGGATTTATAATTCCATCAGAAGAAGAATATTGATTCCGTCTGTGCACCGAAGACCGGGGTAAGATCTAAAATAGCCACCGAGCTTCTTAATCCGATTATTCAAAATATTCAGAATTTAGGGAATGTCTGAGCATAATCGAATTCGTTAAACAGAATTGGTTTTATTAAAATGGCACGAGAATTCGGTAATTTTCGAAATGATAGGAATGTTAACCAGTTCTCCCTATTTATATAATCAGCAATAATCACTTTTATTTCTCGAGAGGATTATTGTTCTTTCCAATTTTTTTTGTTTGATCGAGACAGAGAAATTTATGCTCGGATATCATCTACTATTGATATTCTAAGTCTCTAGAAAGACTAACGTTTGCTCATAAGATTAGGTGCCCTTGTTCTACAGTTGCTTTGAGGAGTCTGAAATAGTGTTGGGTAGTACACGTCATAAAATTGAGTTTTTAAGAGGTGCCTCATTTTTGTACTGAAGCGGTACACGAATGAACCGACGGGGAGTATATTCAAATGAAATATCATTTGTCATATGTCCCTTACAAATGTCATTGAAGCTTATATTATTTTCACGATTTTATGACATAAATTTAGAAATAACAATCCACAAACCTCGAGGTGTTTTCTTTCGTTTTGTACTATTCGTCATTCGCAGAATTACAAAAAAGCCGTTCTCAAATGTATTCTATGAACTTCTGTGCCTTCATCATATGAAAAATCCTCCTCTTTCTTCCCCAAAGCTACGACCAGGAAATCACAGAATATGCAAGATATAAATAACATGAATGCACAAATTTTTGTCTGAATTTGTCAGATATATTATGAATATATACTCGTATAAAGGGTGATTCATTTCGAGGAACTCTTTGTGGTGGGGATATAGTTGCAGATCATGCATGCGTCGTATGAACTGATGTATTCTTATTCAGTAGTGTCTGACATTTCATAATGGAACGACTTAGCCTGGCACAGCGTCTAGAAATTGTGCAGCTTCATTGCGAAAATGGGCGTTCTCTGATTAATGTGTATCGGGCACTTAGAACGACTTACGGTCCACATAATTGGCCTGCCGAACACCCAACTCGCTCTGCCATCACTAAGTTTGAGACTCAATATTCGTTATTGGAGAATACTCAACCAAATAAACAACATCCAACTCGTAGTGAAGAAAATATAGCGGGGGTGGGGGAGAGTGTACGTGATGACTCTGAAGTGTCGATTCGTCGCCGTTCTCAACAGCTTGGCCTTTCGAATTCAACGACTTGGCGGATTTTACGATTACGAATCTTTCTTTGGAGCTTACAAAATTCAATTAGTTCAAGAACTGAAGCCGACTGACCTACCGAATCGTTTAAGTTTTAGTCGTTGGGTTCTTGACAAGCTTGCAGAGGGTCCACTCTTTTCGACAAAAAATTTGTTTTCTGACGAGGCCCATTTTTGCAGACATAGCGGCTCAAACCACGTTCTTTGGACTATGCAAGGGTCGTTCATGTTTTCGTCTCGGATTCTCTACTGCTCAGTACTGACAATTCTACTTATTAACATGACCATTCAGGTGGAAATTTGCTTCGTCATTAAACAGTATGTTGTTAAAGTTGTTGAATCGCTGCAGCAATTCTTGAACCAATTGAATTTTATAGGCTTTTAGATGTAAGTCTTTCTTTAAAATGGAATGTAAAGACGATTTTTTGATGTTCAACGGTTGGCTTCGCTTTCGGATGGATAAAGAAGGATTTTAAAGAACCGACGCCTCAACTTCTTCAATCGTTTCTTCATCGCGAATTGAACGAGGATGACCAGAGTTTTGATTTTTAACGGTCGTACGGGTATTATTGAACATCCTGATCCATTTCCTAATGCTGTCGTCACTTTGCTAGTACGATATTCCGCAAGATAGAGACGTTAAGCAGTCACTATTGAATCACAATTACGACAATACGCTCTTACACGAAATGCGCTATGCGTCCTCGAGTACTATTCCATCGTGACTAAAACTCCACAAAATGGCGGACGCCGTAAACCCCTGCAAGGAAAAGTTATTTACACATGTCACAACTGACGGATCAGTCATTTGCGATATGGCTCTTTTTTAGACATCCTATTGCGAATATGGCGCGGAAACAAATACCCGATACCCTTGCATGACACCTTGTAGTATATCATAAAGAAATTTTTCGTTTGTGCAAAATGGCGAACACGCTGGTTCTCCTCATTGGATCAGAAACCTCATGGCAGACTTTATATGTTCAGTCTTTTGATCTTGAACTTATCATATGACGATTTTCAGATAAAATTGCCTGTATAGCTGACGGTCTCAGCAGAGGTTGATGTGCATTGGCTTAGGGAAAATCTGGATAAAAAAACTATAAGTTTGGTGTATTTTAATGAGGGAGCCTGTATAGCTGACGGTCTCAGCAGAGGTTGATGTGCATTGGCTTAGGGAAAATCTGGATAAAAAAACTATAAGTTTGGTGTATTTTAATGAGGGAGTTGTTGAAATAAAAAGTGAGATATCTCAAATTTGTAATTTACAAATGCATCTGGCATTTTCAAAGAAGTTTTCTTCAAAGTTTCCTCCGAACTGAAGAAGCTATGATCGGCAGAATTGAAAAACTCTAAAGTAACCAAAGGAGCTGATAAAAATTTAATAAAAAAGTATCTTCGACAAATTCCTGTGAGAAATGCTCTGCTTACTAGGAGAATCCTTTCAGAACAGGTACAGCTTTCCAAGAGATGATTATTCGGAATTGTACCATGTGAAAACGCCACGGGGCTCTTAGAAGGGTTAATAATCTTCCACGCAGGAAATTTTCGAAAGTACTTTTTCTAAAAAAAAAAAATTGTGATTAGCTCTTTCAATTTGCAGACCATTACTAACGTGTAGTCGGTAGATTTATTGTTATTTTCCAAATGGTTAAGGCTAGAAAATTTTAAGATTGTTAATGAGCCTTCTCACCGTATATTGAACCCAAGGACAAGACATCGGGGCCCAATACCATCACTTGTTATTTAAAACATTAAGATACAAATCCTCGAGACATCATTGAGCAAATTTGCGTTGCAATAGTTCTCGAATCTTAGGTGGCTTCCTTTCAAATTTTTTTCTTGATATACAATTATATCAAGTATTCTGATTCGCTCCTTATTGAAGATTCGAAATTGAAATATCCGTCAACGTTTCCGCTCAATTAAAAACTAATTAATATCATTATTTCCTAAAGGTCCTATCACTTTATTACGCTCTTTTTGTTCGGGAATTGACATCTGCGTCCCTTTTCGCGGAGTTCTATAGAGGAATATCCCGGTCTCAGGCACATGAAAATTATTCGAGAGATGGTTGACCTCGTTTCTTGCAGAAGCATATTTCTCGCTTCACGAGCTCCAAATAACTCAAGAAAGCGTGTATGAGGATAGCGCCCTTACCAATTTTAAATGTAACCAATAGGTTACATTTAAAATTCCTCGAGAATAATAGTAATAATTGGTTTTGTGAACAACAAATAGAGTTCCTGATTACGAACTGTTACGAAGAATTAGTGTGCGGGTACAAAATTAGCAGTAAGTAATTCTCACCCGCTTAATGAAGAGTAGCGCACTTCCTGATTCGCTGGTTATACTCTAAGGGTAAGATCCAAAAATTACCTTTGGTAGAAAAAATGTCTGCAAAGTGAATAAAACAAGTTTCCAATTGTAATATAATTATTATTCACAGAGAAGACTAGTTCACAGATTTAAAGCACTTGAGTGTTTATGCAGAGTTTTTGGATGTCTATAATAACGAAGGGTTTGAACTTCTTTGCTCAATCTTGGCACTTCGAGTACTACTTGATAATAAAAAGATCTGACCTTATTTGTTGAATTGGAAATCACCACAGCTGTGCTCTAATCCTCGATGTAGACTTCGTAAAGTATGATGCAGGCAAATTAGATACAGCTTCTCAAACTTCCACTGATAAATTGTGCCTTGGCGATATGTAATTGCGTCACAGGTTCACAATTCACAACCTTTTTCTTTTACGTGGAGAATTTCTACTGAATAATTCAGATTCACAATGCACTAAGCTAGCTAACTGACCCAACCGGAGAAAAATGCATAAGACAGATTATTTTAAGAAGAGGAACTTGTAGTTCTGAGTGCCGTTATAGACCGGTGAAAAGTAAACTGACTGGTAAAGTAAAACTGAACAGACTGGTGGTGAAAATAGAACTGAACTGAGAGAGGGTTCTATTTAGATTTTAGAATAAGTGAGAAAGATCGAACGAGGTACTTGCTGAGCTTAGGTGACAAAAAAAAAGGGATTTCCAAAAATACCTCCGATAATCCAGCATTCTTGGAGGTAACTGCCTCGGCCCTAAATTCCAAGAAGTGTCCCTTGTTGTGAATTTATCACAACAATTATTCTTGATTCAATATGACGATAAATTTGACAATAGTGGCGACTCCTGACAGTATAAATATTGTAATATCAACAGGGTCAATATGCATGCAACAGTCATAGGAAGGGGGGAGGTAATGAGCCGAAACAACTCCGCAGAAATCGTTCAAAAATCAAGACGATGCTCATCATTGCCTTCCATGTTCTTGGTGTGGTTCATCGTGAATTCTTGCAGAATTAAACGGTCAACAAGCACTTATATTCAACTGTGTTGAGACATTTCAGTGAAAATATTCACCGTAATGAATTATTCAATGAATAAAAATATATATTTGCCCTTCCTTACTAATATGTACAGTTGTTTGGATTTGTGGTGTCAAAATTATGCGAAAGAACCAGATGCTTCCAAATTCCTTCGGTTATTGAGCAATTCAAGCAACTCCTATATATTTCTCTGAATAAAAATCTAATAAAGCCATCTATGTGTATATTTCCGAAAAAACTAAAACGTTTACATGATATTGCAGAACATTCTCATTGGTAAGAAACCTTCATGAGTAGTGAATTTCTGGATAATCAATAACACCATAGATACCTCTACATTCTCTCAAGAGATGTCGTGAGGTTAACCTCGTTTAAATAATAGCTTATTATTTTTGAAGACGCAAAAAATAAAACTCAGATACTTCTATCCGATAGACTACAGACATCCTAGTATACTTGTAGTTAACACTCAGAAGAACTGAGAAGTTCACTCTTCAAAGAATTTTTATGATGAGTGATTTGTACCAGCAGGCTTTTTTTTCGTACTTTGGACTTGGTTTTTAATAAGTCGAGATCTTATTTGAAGAAAGGTATCTATTTCTATACAATTCCTTATGAGAAAGTGAAGAAAATCGGTGAGTAGTTACTTTGAATTTAAGATATAGTTTCATTAATGATTTCTCATTCGTTGTGGCAGTTATTTTAGTATCAGATCGTTTCAAAGTCTGGGAAAAGGCTTTAGTACCAGCGCGCAAAACTCTCGACCTCACGTCAGTACATTTCTACACTTTTTTTGGCAATGTACACCTTATTCCATTTTAACTGCCTTATAAATTTGTTTTCAGTTTCTCAAGATGTGCGACAATTTATTAATAATTAAGAATTGTAACCATTACAGTGAAAAAGGTTGCAAAACACTGTCTTCTGGTCAGAGCTTTTATGCGCTTGATCTAAAGTCTTTTCCTGGACTTGGAAACATTGTGATACCAAACCAACTAGCACAATGGATAAATAAACCTTTATCTCAAATTAGAAGTAACCACTTACAGTTTTGATCAGTATTGTTCAAAGCTCAAATCACCTTCTTAAAAAAATCAACCAGAATCAACAGAATGGAGCTCCACCGCACTTTGATAGAAGGTGTCGTAATTGATTGAGTAACCATTTTCCGAATCGATGGATTGGTAGAGGTGCAGAAGCTACGATTCATTGGCCTCCTCGGTCATGTGATTTTAGTCCCTTGGATTACATAGTTTGGTCGTATCTTAATGAAAAAGTTTATGCTGCAGAGGTAAATTCACTGCAAGATTTGAAAGATAGAAAGAATACCACGTCACTTTAGTGATCTCACAGCTGACTCCCAACCATTTATAAGATTAATGGATTCTTTAGAAAAAACGATAGCCTTGTGTATTCTTGAAAACGGAGGACATTTTGAACACCTACTCTAATTGAAATCATATTTATGTTATTAGCCTTTTTTTGAATTTTCTGATTTTTGTTTGATAAATACAATTATTATCATTACTTCATACGAACATCGGTT
Source organism: Micraspis discolor (assembly GCA_030674115.1). NCBI lineage: Eukaryota > Metazoa > Arthropoda > Insecta > Coleoptera > Coccinellidae > Micraspis > Micraspis discolor. The sequence continues at coordinate 638,343 of JARTUT010001323.1, forward strand.
ATCACTTCATAATTTTTAAATCAAAATACTCCGAAAACGGTACAAAGTATCGAGTTTTACCAAGAGTACCTTTTTGTGTGAAATTGAATGATGTTTAAGTACGCTTGAAATTTTGCTCAATAAATCTAATACTAAAAGAGTTATGTTCAATACTACTTGGTACGAACCGTGTAACTAGCGCCCTCTACGAGAGTCAGAAATAAAAACGAATTCATTGGATGTATCAGCTTCCAAAACATATTCGTATAAAATTTCATTAGAATGATGCCAGTAGTTTCTGCAAAATTTTAAAAAATGTGTATAATTTGTTTTCTTCAAGGCCCTGTATCTTGAAAACGGATGGCGTTACAAAAATTTTTTACTGAGCAAACCCCAATTATTTTTCAGTTTTCTATCTATCCTAGAGAGGGGGTCACCTTTTTTTGAAACACCCTGTATAAAACATCATATAATCTATTCCAACAATTAAAACATTCTATGTACATATCGTTAGGAATATATTTACAAAGGATTACCAGAGATAAAAATCATATTAAATATGCAAGAGTTGCATATCCACGAAAACTTGAGCTAATATTTATCACACATCGCTATAAAAAGGTGGAAAATTGTAGAGAAGTGTTAAGTCTCCGTTATGTTGCTATTATTTCAGCTTGTCCTCTTTTTTATCACCAATAAACTTATCGATTCGCTCCAAATATTCCACCAAGAGCAGTTAAACTTCAAAGAGGAATATTTCCATAACCTTCTGAACTTTTACAGAGGTTTCGATAAAATTATTCATGTCGATAACCTAACTTACGATTATGCTAGAACCTTTTTAACATTCGGAGATGATACATCCCTTCAGCTTATGGTTTATAATCATGACTCGGATACAAAATTGGTGAGACCAATAGGAGGAGACATCCTCAACGTGTTCTTCTTCGAAAATATCGAAAAAATATCAGACTATATAAAAGATTATTCAAATATTTGTGGAAGAGATGTTCTGCTTGTTATTACACACAACCAAACTTACGAAGAAGAGTTACCAGCTGATTTGAATATCCAACATAGACATGGAGCTGGCAATATGTTGTTTCTGAATTTTGATCCCAACAGCCTTCAGTTATATCATATCTGTCAATATTGTGGCTTTCAAGAAAACCTTATAATGCCTGTTCAGAAAACTGATAAAAGTAAAGTGGTATTAAATCCTTTGCTGATTTGGCCTAATAGGTTTCGTCACTTTTACGGTAACAAATTCACAGTGCTCTTCAACCAGTATTTTCCTTTCATGCATTGTTTAGATTATACAGCAACCGTTCATCAGAATAAAACTTATAACAAATGTCTTAAATGGGTAGGTTCAGAGGGTATGATGTTGGAAACCCTCTCCAAGACCATGAACTTCTCCTACGAACTCATAGCTCTCACTGAGTATATAACAGTTCAAAAAATTATACCCTATATTGACAAAAATGAAAACATTGACTTCGCAATTGGTGGTATTGCATTGTCAGCTACTAGAATAAAAAAATTACAGTTTTCGAAGATGATCAACTATGAAAATGTGGTTGTTATGTACAAGATTCATACCAGTTGGAAGGATAGATTATTTGCATTCTTCAACGCATTTACAGTACCAATATGGGTTCTCATTGGTTTATCTTCCCTAGCTGTATCCATTGGAATCTTCGTTTCAATCAAGATGTCAAGGGAGGTTCGGCATAATCTATCTTTAACTGATCTAATATTGGTGAGTACGAAGTTCATCAAATCGCCCTTGTTCACCTGGATATGGTGCTTATAAATTTGCTCACTAAATATTTGGGTAAAAGTGGTATCAATAGTTTTCTTTGAACTCATTGATTGAGAATCCGTGGTTAAAATCCATTCTTTCCATTCTCTTACAGGCATGATTACGTCCGAACGGAATGAACTAGAAAAATCAAATTTTCAGGGTATATTTGAGAGATGAATATTTCTTATGAGTTCGTTAATCGGCCAAAGATTCGAAGAATTGGAAAATTTGTTTTAGAATTACTCTTCTTAAATCAATTTCTTTTTGCTTCATTTCAAAATAGCACGTACAAATATTCGTTGTCAACATATGGCGCAGAAAGTGTATTTAACCAAGAATTCTTCAAACTATTTAATTTTAATTGAATACACTCTATATACCTCTCTATACCTGAAAGAGAGGAATGACCCAAAGGAAACACCGAAATATGTATAGCGTTCTATTTCATTGTTTTATTGATTTTTCTGCAATTTTCTGAATTGTTTGATGTTATGATAAGAATGAAAATATTATTTCTTTTATTCTTCATGGCACTGTGTGTCTGGAATAAGAACCGAAGTAATGGAAAAGGTACTTCCATCGAAAGTGACCTACTATTATTGTCAATTATTTTATTATCAGTTATCGAAACATTGTTTTTTCCATGAATGGTTATTTTCTGGAACTACTTAAATGTGTCACATTACTGTTATGCGAGGTCCAGACTAGTGTAACGCGTAATGGAATCCTCCATGTAATTTAAATAATATTTAAATGTAAATATTTTCTCGTAGAATAGTCATCTTGAATACCATTAGAGATGGAATTTCAACAGGAAAAATTTCTCCCTTGTAACGTTCAATTTTGTTGCTAGGGCAATTTCGCCTAAGAGCTTTTGATTTTGATAAGAATCATAGATCAGTGTATTTATCTACGATACGAATGTTATTCAAAAATTGCCTAAGCAACAAACTTTCATTATACAATCGAGAAATTTATATATTTATATTATTTACTATCTGGCTGTAAAGCCTTGCATATAATAGAATAGTGGCGAATAGAGGATATAACAGTTACCTTTTTGAGCCAGTAAAACCCGTTAACTTGCGTGTATTGTTTTATATTTCATTTGTTTCTCATTTGTAAAAAGGTTAGATAAATTCCAAAAAAATCTCAATAATTTGTCGCAAATGTCGTAAGCTATGGACATGTCTGTTTATATTTCTTTACATTTGTATTGGTGAAAGCGAAAATGAATGTACCAAAAGAAATTATTGAAGCTTCAAGTTTATTACCTGCAGAATCAGCTTCAAGGTACGAGCGAGAATACGACCACTTCAAAAAGTGGCAAAACAAAAATAATGTGATTGGGGTAACTGAAGATGTTTTGTTGATCCACTTGGATCAACTATCAGCTAGATGCAGCCCTAATACTTCATGGGCCAAATGGTCTATGCTGAAAAGCTGCTTGGAAATGAAAGAATATGTCCCAGTTCGCAGGTTTGTTTTCCTTAAAAAATTTATTGAAAAATATGACGTTTAGTAGTTATTTGTAGATTTCAAAAGGTAATAGCGTTTCTGAAACGAAAAATGAGCCTTATACGCCAAAAAAGCAGAAGGTATTAAGTAAAGAAGTAGCTGAACAATTTTTTTCACATGCTCCTGATGAGCAGAAGTTGCTGGCGAAAATTGTAACAATATTTGGGATTTTTGAATGTTGTCGATGTGACAAAATTCTCTCCTTAAAGATGAATGATGTAGATGATATAGGAAAATACGTTATTGTGACCTTGCGGCAAACAAAAAATTTAACTACAAGAATTTTCACCATAACTGATGATGGCTGCAGTTTCAAGCCCTGCATGTTATACAGAAAAAATGTAAATCTTCGGCCTCCTGGAACAGAAAGCCTAAGACATGGAAAATGCATTTCCCTTAATGCTGGCCAGCACACTATTGGTGGTGTCCCAAAGCAAATAGCTAAAGATTTAGGTTTAAAAGACCCAGAGTTATACACCACTCTTTTCGCAAAACTGGAGCCACTATGGTTGCGGATTCGGGTGGAGATATTTTAGCACCAAAGCGTGCAGGAGGGTGGAAGAGCACCGAAATTGCGATGAGTTATGTCGATGATTCGGTCAACAAAAAAATCGAAATCTCTAGCTAATTATTCTGTAGTAAGGAGAGTACAAATGTTTTGCTGTCCTCGAGTTCAGCAGTTTCTAAGTCAACAGATAGTTCATCATCATCAGTATCAACTCTTTCATTATCAAAAATCTGTGTTACTGGAAATAACAATTGAACCATGATTTTCAACATATATGACGATAAAACAAAATTTTTTAATGTAAATAATACTATTAACTTGTGAAAATTTTGCAATTTAACTGTCAGTTCTACAAATTAGTAACTTGATAAAATAAACTTTCTTGATTAATATTGTGTTTTTGGAAACTGACGTTTACAAATGAGAAACAAATAAAATATATATGCTGTGACAATCTTTTGATCAGTCTACTTATGATATACATTTTCAGTACACATTACAGGGTGTTTCAAGTTAAAGTGTCTGCAAGACCTTTATTTTGAACTGGATCAATTTGGAATCTGAAAATTGAGATTGTGATATTGTTTGCTCTACTCCACAGAACTTATTTATTGTCGAAGTTTCGATAATTCCGGTTATACAGGGTGCGAAATAAGTTTACCGAATTGTGTAATTTTAAAATTTTTGTGCTGAAATGTTAACACGTCCTTATTCGCCACCTTTTATATGCATGACATCAATTAGTAAGACGTTGTGTTGGTTTTTCTCGAAACGTAACCTAGAATTGAATTTAATTCTGCATTTCGTTTCAGGTGCCACCAAGAATGATGATGGAACAACCTTTTTCGTAACATGTCTAACAAAAAATATTAAGACTTCAGTCTTCATAATCTTATTCTGTTGGATGGTCGGTTGTATTGCCTTTAGCTCGCTTTATAAATCCAGTTTGGCCAGCCAAATAATACATCCTCCCATTGAACGATACATAAACGTGTACGAAATTTTAGAAAAGGGCTACCGTATCGGATTTGAAAAAGGAAAAACCCCATTTCTGAGTCCTATATTGAACCAGGAGAATCCTGGTTTGAGAAAAATAATAAGAAAGTAAGCATAATTCGAGGTTCTGGATTCACACTTTAAAAGAAGTTGACGTTTTGGAAAAAAATCTTTGTTTTATTTTCAGTACTGGCTCAGCGAAGATTTCCTAAGATATCAATCTTTGTACGCTGTTGTTTTTGTAGAACACCGAGCTATCATTTTGTCCAATTTATTCAGGGACGTCCAGATATTTGTGGCGTCATTAATAATTGTTCAGTTTAGTCTCCCCTGGCTGCGTCAATGACTTTAGGAACACGCTTTATTATTTTTTTGGGGAATCGATTTATTTCTAAACATATTTCCATTCGATAAGGAGTGTCATTATCATTTTTCACAAATGGCTAAAAATTTTGACATTCCATACAAAACAAACACAAATAAAACGTCAGCATAGCAATCTTCATAGTGGTCTATATACGAGGGTATATAATAATAATTGTAGAACTTTTCTTTTTGTGATACAATAAAAATTTTAGTCATCGTCATCAACATTTTTTGTTTTATTTTGTTTCAAATATCAAAAAGGCTCTTTACATTTATTTTAACATTAGTATTTTGATATCAATATAAACACTGATTTCACATATCATTTCTTGTAATTCACTACTTTTTATTGCAATATAAGAAACATTAGATATCTTTCAGGAAATTTTTCAACGTTACCATTTTATGTGCTGCGGTTTCAAAGGTTCTGCAGGAAAGAGTAGCACTAGTAGGAGAAAAGTCATTCTTGAAATACCATTGTCAGACTAAGAGAAAGGCAGATTACTCATTTGAGATTAATTACACTCCCGAACCTCTGTCTGTTGTTACTCATGGCTGGCTCTTCCGAAAGGGTGCTCCATTTGTCGATTCATTCAACAATAATATCATGAAATTAAAAGCATTGAACACAGGAATACTGTATTTCAGTATTCTCTGGTTCACTACAATATGTCTACTCAACATATTAACCAAGTAACCACAAATGAGTGTGACCATTAAAGTCAAGAGGTGAATCTCACCCTCAAGCATCTCCTGAACTCAGCAAGAGAAATAGAAAATAAATCCAGATCGCTAAATTCGGCATTAAATACTGACTGAATTCTACAGATGGGAGAGTTCTGGGTCACATTCAGACGACGGAATGGAGCAAATATCTCCTTTGACCTCAATCTTCTCTCCGGGACCCTGAAGGACACATTCTCAAATTAATAATTATTGATGGTACAGAATTATTATACACATTATTGAGCATTATTTTCGAATGATGATGATGAAGTAGATACTGATGTTGTTTCTTGAAGGACATTTTTTTCATTCCTTATGACTGTGATTATTTTTTTGTGATGTTGTTGGTCCAGTTGGAGATACGGTTTCACTGACGCTGCAGAAGAATGGCCTGTTATCTTTATCAGCTGTTTCTCGCCAATCCCTGCTTTGGCTAATTGGCTAACAGCAGTAGCTCGATGCGAGTGGTTGGATATCTTCGACTTGGTTGTGTTGATGCCAATGAGTTCTGCCGATTCTTTTGTCCATTTAGCTTCCGTATTGGGACCGACTGGGGAGTTTTTGAACCATGAACCAATTTCCAATTCTTATGTGGAGTAAGAAATAGTCTTTCAGTGGTTATGTTTGCAGTTCTTTTGGATACAAGTAGCTTATATAACCTCACTGGGCAAATATCTTCCTCAATATTGGAAGTCAGCCATTTCGTTTCCGCACATTTTTGGGTACCACCTTGTCTTGTTTTAGAAAATATCGGATTGTAGTCAATTCGGCCCGTGGGATTACCATCGTTTTCAATTTCGAATTGGAAAAGCGAAATAAGGCATGATGAACCCTCTCCTTCGCGCCAAGCAAGCTCCAATGCAGCAATAAAATAAAATTTTCTGTTTAAACCGTCTGGATTATATTATCTTCTTTACATAAGTTGACCATCTTTTTGTGTTGCTCCAAAGACAGCGCTTTGGCACTAACTTTTCTTTTCTCAGGGTCCACTTGCAACGCCTCTTGGCATTTCGTACATCCCGCGCCGTTTTAGAAGCCAAGTCTGTGAATGGATCGAACCTAACGCCCCATTCGGAATAGAATTTTTCCTGCAGCTGTTTGGCAGTATTATTCCACAAGGTTTTTACGACACTTTCCTTGTAGTCTGATCCATCTCTTTTCTTCATATTGAAAGCCCAGCTAGCATAATATTATTTAGCTCTGACAAACTTGTTTTTTCATTTACAAGGTATTCCCGGGCAGCACAGAATTCTTCAAATTGTTTCCAAATGTAGGATCTTGACTTCACTGTATTGAGCGGCACACTTTTCTTCACACTTTCCTCAATTGAAGTAATATTACAATTCCCAAAACGTTTCATTTTTATCTACTTTATGGTAAAATGCGAAAATAAACTGACAGAACTGCCAAATGTGTTGTTGAAGTTATCGTTTCTAAAGTGAAAACACGGTGAGGTTGAGTGTTTTCAGATACAGTTTGTTTCTATTGATCCGTTTTCAAAAATTGAGCGATTTCATTGGACGATATAGTATAGTGTTGAATGATCAAACAGATACAAAAAAATTTCCTCTAATAGCAGACATCGAGATAATTTCAGTATGCGCAGTAATAAATCTACGGATTTATTGATATACGGAGAGAAATTGGTCAACGTACTCATTGATCTACTGCAATATTGATCTAAGGGTCTATTGAACTACTGGTTCTACTAGCTTGCTTAGGTACAAAAAAATCCCCTCTAACAGTAGACATCTAGATAATCCCAGTGTGCGAAGTACCATAATTTTTCATCTGAATATGTCGAATGTTGGCGTTTCTTACTACGGACTTACTGATATACAGGGAGCTGCAGATCTACGGGATTATACGTAGATAAATATTTATTTTTTTAATGGATATATATGTAATTAAGACACAGGCCCTTCGAACAAACTTCTTTTTGAATATTTGGATAGGGCGTCTCCCGAACAGAAATTTTGGTTGCGACACTAGTCTTCAGACCATTCTCGCTTTTGTATTCGAAGAATTCTTATTTAAAAACTCATTTTCGAACTCAAATCTCAAGATTGTTTAACAATATTGTGATTTTTTCAGCCGGACTTATGTACAAATGGTTGAGGGACGTTTTATGGCAAAGAAAGAGGTTCTTCAACCCAGATGATAGATTACAAGAACCAGTGAAACTGGAGGAATTCACTTCTCATTTCACCCTTTACGTCATCGGCATCAGTATTTCCATTTTGACATTCCTTTATGAGCATTTAAAGTTTTGGTTTGAAAATAGAAAATGAAATTAATACTGGCATAAAGACTTTCATTGATGTCTATTTCGAGAACACGTCACTGATTTTGAGTTTTAAGGCTGCAATCGATTCGATTGGCTCCGTATAGACTCTGTCCGTAATATATCCCCACAAAAAATAATCCAGTGGTGACCATTTAATAGCTGAATTTCATGAAATTAAACGATCAGCAAATTTGGTTTGCAATAAATAGATCGTCTCATTGGTTGTGTGACAAGTGGCACCGTCTTATTGAAACCACATGTCAGTGATATCTATGTATTCAATGATAGGCCAAAATTGAATTGTTATCATCTTGCGATAGCGTGATCCATTGACCGTTACCGCATTTCCAGCCTCATCTTCGAAAAAATGGCCCAATCACGCCTCTAGCACACCATACAGTGACACGTTGAGCATGCAAAGGCTTCTCAATAATCTGTCTAGGATTTTCAGAAGCCCAAATGCGGCAATTTTGCTTGTTAACGTACTCTGTCAAGTAAAAATGGGCATCATCTGAAAAAATGATTTGTCAGAAAAACCAGCGAGTTGTTCCAGAATGAATTGAGCGAATCTATGGTGATGTGGATGGTCGGTCGGGTTAAATTCCTGCACTAGTTGAATCTTGAAAGGCTTCAAAGTAAAATCCTTGTGCAAAATTCGCCATGTGGTGGTTTGGGATAACCCCAGTTGTGTGAACGTCGAGAAATTGACAAATTTGGATCTTCTTCAACACTGTGGCTCACAGCTGCGATTTTTTCAGTTGAACGGCACTGTCGATCACGCGTTGGTGTTGTCACATGTTGTACCGAACCCGTCGACTCAAATTCAGTGACTAAATTCTTAATAGCGGGCTCAGTAGGTTCATTATATTGTCCGAAATTTTCGGAATGTTATTTTAAAAGATCAACCATTTTCATTGTGGGTTTTAATTATTTTAATGCGATTTTAGAGCGAAATTGAATTCATTGTGATAATTGCCAAAGCATCTACAACCAATATATTGAAAAACTAACTGTCAATGCTGTCATGTGGAAGGTGTGGCCACAATTAAAAAACAAAGTTCCTGTTGAAGGACCCTTTATTTTCAAATTGGTTAATAAATTTGGGCACCCAAATATCTGTTGAGCTGCGTAATAGATGGTAGAAAGAGCCTAAACAATAATTTGACCTGAGTTCCATCATTTTGTAATCAACTATATCTGTGTCGTATAATATTCATTCAGGTTTTTCTCGTTCTATATTTATTTTCAACTGAAAATCGTCAAAAGTTAACACAACTTGATGATATATTTCGTCTTACAAGAATTCAGTCACTTATATCTTTAAGGATAGGAAATGTTGCAGCAAAGGAAATGCCTATAATCGAAACATTTATTCGCCCTTAGAAAAGCACAGATATACAGAGTGCGGTATTCAACCATGCGGGTATTATCGGCCAGGGTGGAAGGGGACAGCTCAAACGTAGCCAGTTGAGTTATCCGCGTGTAGTAGTGTTGTTGTGTACGTTTCCTATGCGTTCATGAAAAAAGACAAATGGTGCAAAACTGTATAGTAAATTCGTAAGTACTGGTTCAGTAGTCGACACGCCGCGTTCAAGTCGCCCTACAAAGTTTTTAATAAAATTTGTTTCACCCTGACTAAACGATGCCGCATGTGTGTTGGCGAGGGGGGAAACAATTCGAACATAAAATGTGAGGCAAGAAGTAATTATTGATGTTATATTTTTCTCGAAAATAAATTTATTTGCAATTATTTTTGCTCTTTTTCCCTCATTTGCAAAACAGTAAATTGACTTTTGCCGCACCCTGTACATTAATATCATTGCGTTATGGTTAACTGAAATGAAAATACAGTTTTTCACTAATAAAAACGATACAAGCTAGTCCTGAACCTACACCTGCTGCTATAAAAATTGGTCTCAAACTACGAAAGCCTAATATTCCAGATAGGGCCCTAGGAACATCCAAAGATATTTTTGTTTTGTTGAGAAACAAGTTGGATTTCCATTTTTCCATCAAGCCGGCAGCCAAGATTCTACCGATAATGGAATCTATTTTTTCTCTTAAAGGTAAAGACTTCCTCATTATCATGACTACAGGATAAGAAATTATTTTGCGGTCTAAACAATATAGAAGGGGTATGCCATCTCTTACACTATTTTGAGTGACGTAGTCTTTATAGTTCTCCCCTAAGCAAATCGCTTTATTCTTACTCGAATAAACATCTTCCAAACATTTTGAAGTGTTTCTACAGTTAATCCAGTTATTGGATATCTGGCACTTTTTTTTATTAGGTTTGTTTTCAAAGTAACGGTTATTTTCGGGTTGGTTGTAGACGCTCATATTCCTTTTGAGTACTATATCAGACATTGTTTTGATTTCTTTAACAATCTTATATGTAGACAACTCACTAGATAACAGCGACTGATAAAACGCCATATAAAACAATTCGAAAATCACTAACATCAGAAAAAATGAGCGAACAGCCCTGGTTTTTGGTAAGATACTAACTGAATTTCCTATTATTGCTGCAAACGTATAAAGAAAAACTGATGGTCCTTTCTTGTATATTTGGAGTTCCTCCATATTGAATTGAGCTGCGATCCATACGAGTGACGTAAGGAGGACGTACATGAAATAAATTGACGTATATACATACAAACTCGATGCTTGAAAAATGGTTGATGATGTGTCGACGTTGTTGAGGAAAGGTACACAACACACCAGGACTTCTTCAAAGTAAGGGATACTAGGTTCGAATAGAAGATACCTAGAAAGACTCACAGTGAGGGAACCGATTACTATGTCAATTTTTTTATCACTTAGATCTTCCATTGATTCTGTAGTGCTTCCGTTGAAGAAGGATCGACCCCAATTTTCTTGGGTTGAAACTAAATACTCAACCTTTATTCCTGCTAATTCAGATACTAAATTCATCATTTCAACATCTATACCAGTAATAAGTGATTTTTCGACTGGGAATGATATTCACCGAAGGTTTTCCCTTATAGAGAACGAAGGGTGGCCAAGCTATAGCTTTAACTTTCAATGAGCACTCAGATTGGTTTTCACTTTGCTCTTTGAACCTCGATACATTACCAAATCGACAACTGAAAAAATACGGAAACTTCGTCTTATTCATACATTTCTCATTATCGTGGGATGCCCAATAATATATTTGAAATTTCTTTGTTTTTTCTTTCGTCGGCAGCATCACCACTACATTGTTGAGCATCTGCCTCTGGGTTAGTGTGACCATATGGAGTAACTCAGCTGAATGGTTCAGGGAAATAAATGATGAGAAAATAAAAATTCTCTGATTTGGGTTCCAACAGCTCAATTGTTTCAGGATCTGAAATGCTGCTGCAGCATCTTCATATGAGCCAATTTCCAATAGGTAGTTTTTATCGAAGCAATGAAAAATCTTTGGTAGGAAATTTATTCCGGCCGAATACACAGTCCAGTTCTGGTTTTTCTTTAAATCTGAAACAATACAATGCCCAGTGAGTTTTTCTGAATGAATTGTTAACGAATTTGAGCTTTCTGACTTGATTGGTCAGGGATTATAACCTCATATTTTGGTCCTTATTCATTGTTTTCATCAATAATTCTAAGATGTCTGGTACAATGTCATTATTATTATTTTAGAAATCTTAAATAATTCCTTTGTATAATTAATTCGTTTAATATTTCGAAGAATATAATTTTTTTGAGATCTATTTAAAATTCAAAGAAGAAGTTGAAAAAAAAATACAACCTAACCCATAATTCAGTGGAATTTCTTTGAGTCAAAATCTACCATAAACCAGCAAAGCTCATTTATTTAATCATTTATTTTCATTCCGGTAAGTATTCTATTTCAATTTTGTGTTATTTTCAAATTAATTCAAAAATGATTAAAAATTGTAGCGTATACAACTGCAAAAACAATAGTTTCAATAATCCCAAACGTTCTTTTTCCTCAATACCATTAGACGCCGACAGGTGAGTGATACATATAGTATTGTAGAAAAAGTTGTTTATTAAAAGCTCCGTTATTTGAGTAGTGCTTCATTAAATTAGTTGGAACCAATGGAATTTCAGGAAGTTTACGCCTACTGTCGTCATTTCTTTACGATTAGTTAAGATATCAGGAACCAATGAAATTTCAGGAGGTTTACGCTTACTGTTGTCATTTCTTTACGATTAGTTAAGATATCAGGAACCAATGGAATTTCAGGAGGTTTACGCCTACTGTCGTCATTTCTTTACGATAAGTTGAGTTATCAGGAACCAATGGAATTTTAGCAGATTTACTCCTACAGCAGGTTTAGTATAGTCGTCATTTCTTTACGATTAGTTAAGATATCAGGAACCAATGGAATTTCAGGAGGTTTACGCCTACTGCATGCGAATGCAGAAGAGTGAAATTTTTTTAGATAAATATTTGAGTGTGTATCTATATGATTTTCAATTTTATACATAGAAATAACAATGATGTAATATATTTATAACAATAATTCAACAGGTTTTTATTTTTTCCACCATAATAAGGGAACCGTTTCTAGAGAACACTCAGCATATTTAGCGCAGGGAAGTAATCACGTAGGGGGAGGTTGTACTGGGGGGAGGTTGTACTGGGGGTAATTAACCCCCTCCCAGGAAAGAGTTTTTCACGCTATATCTTCGAATGGAAACGATCTAAACCTCCCTCCGCCTTTCCCCTCTTTTCACTCGAGATCAGTTCAGGTCCCTCGCTAAAACTTTTCACTAATTGTAGAATTCTATAATCAAATTCCTCTTTTCATAAATTGAATATAGTAAAAAATATTATAGTATTAGTTCAAACTAAATCATCAGAGAATTCATTGAAAAAAATTGTTCGATTCAATATAAAAAGAAAGTTATTTTTCATGGACTCGAAGATTAATGTTTCAGTGAAATTTAAGTATTGAGGATTTTTTATTGAACACATTCGATGCTTTCAACCACCAACTACTTATTTTTCCATATAATACCTACTCTTCAACTCAATCTTCGTTTAGAAAAATTTTAATGAGTCATTTCACTTACAAACCTGAGGTACCTATGATTTTTAACACATTTCAAAAAGTTTCAGAGGCACCGGTTCTGCTGTTCCTGAGTAAACTATTGAGTAAATTTCATTACTAATTACTGTTTCTTTCAAAGTGATATTAAAACCACAATAAAACAATATATCTTTTATTGAATGCGTTCTGTTAATGATGAAATGTGATTACATTTACGGTTACATTATGAGCGGAGTCATAATTTTTTTATGAATATAGACTAAACAATAGTTCATACACTCTAAATATCACTGTAAAAACTTATTACCAGCTTAAATCAAAATATTTAAGTTTTCAGATAACGCAAATAACCTTTTCTAATCAATTTTTAAATTCGCGGTCGATAAGATTAGATGCGCAGGGAAGAATGCGCGAGTCCCCTTTGGTTTAAGCGATTACAGTTCAAAATACACGGAGTGCGACTACTGCTTGGTCCCTATACTGTGATTTAACTCTTGAACACCAAGTGAGAGCGAGGAACGAGCGACAAAGAGTCACAACTGGCCTCTGCGTTCGGCAGCGTTCGAAATCTGTCTCTCTCCTATTTGAGTGAGCGATGCGTCCACGTGAACAGCTACTATACAGTAATACATTAACATGTTTTCGTCAACTATGAAGTGCAGTACAACTGAAATAACGATGAATTGTATGCGCATGCGGAAGATCTTATATCGGAGAAACAAAACGCCCCTTAAAATGAAGAATAAAAGGAAATAAGCTTTCTCAACTGTTAGACACCGATAGATCCAGGTTGAGCCAGTATCCTGTAAATGAGAATAAACAAATAAAATGGAACCGATTATCTATCACCTAATTAAGATTTTTATCCGATCAATTCGACATTTTTCTAGTATCTCCCCGAAAGATAAGGCCAAAATTAGGCCGGAACACATGCTGGACAAATAAATAAAATCTCTTTCTTCAGTCGCAGATGCACAATGGAAAATGCAATGAAATATTCAAAAGAATCTATTCATTTGAAAAAAGCACAAGGAATAGATGAATAAATAAGACGAAAACATAGAGTTGCCTACAAATGAAAAATGAAACTATTTATGAGCAGCAGAAGGATAGGCTTGATAGAAGTGGAACTTGAAAAAGCCAGTGATAAATTGAATATTGCAGATAAATAAATTCATAGTCATAGAACAAATTCCTCACCTATTCCATATTTGGATATTGTTGGTGTTCCAGTCTTGACATATTCAATAATTATCGTGTCTTTTTTAAGATCAAAGAAGCGTGTGCCTACTAGAGTTAGGCATTTTCCTAAAGAAATTCCAAATAAGAATTCACCTTCTATTTGAGTGAATAGTTGAGACCCGGATGATCCGTGAAATACAAAGAATAATTGCGAAAATAGCAGGATGAAAACCATATTCAGGCAGCAGGAAGAATGGGAAATTTTCAAAATGCATTTCACAGAGAAATGTAAACTACTTTATGATGGGTAATTTTCAGTGAGGTAATTAATGATATTAGAAGCTTTTGCGTGACTATTATTGCATTCTCGGGCGACTCGTCAGAGGAGTACAGTTCCTTTTATTGAATGTTGGTGAAGTCAAAGTAATATACAGAGTGTTCGGCACATGGACCGTCAAATTTTTTTGGAGCGTTGGTAGGGTCATTTGCTACCTTTTCAGTCTTGGAACCTGGGTCCTTAGTATTACAGTTACGGAGGTATGATTTTTTTATTAGGTTTTTCTAAATTACCCAAAATGTACCCTTCGAAGCCCCATAACTTTTTTTGCGTGTGCTTTTACATGCATTTTTTTATTGTATTAAGTCTACATGAGTGTGTGTTTAAAAAAAAACGTATTTATTGTTACAGATAACACCACAAAATTAACACGTGGGCCTTTTATTAAAAAAAAATTATGAAAGTATGAAAACATCTCCACTCCTATCGAAATTTAAAAAAAAGTTACTGCTATTACAAACTTAGTTTTATTTTAAAATGTTCTTTTGTTTATAACGTTGCTAACCATATGCTATTTACGTAAGTCAATAAAAAAAATAATACTGCAAATAAGGTTTAAGTCAGAAGAGTGAAGAAAGTCGCACCTAAATAAAAGTACGAATTTCGACACAACACAGCGAGCAAGGAAATTTTACCTGCCCGTTTTAGACGCGTGTGAATTATTATTACTATTTCTGTCCTTAGGTTGGGTTAGTCGCCGCTGACTTGACCCTACCGTCATTCGAGATTTAACTGTCTCTGCTGTTGGAAGTGTCTGTGCCGCGTTGTTCAGTTTTTTAAATTTGTATTTTTTTTGTTACTTTTATCGACTTTTTGCTACTGTTGTTTTAATTTTGGTTGTTGATATGCCTAATTTCACCAACGCTGAGTATGCTGATATGGTGATGGCATATGGCAAGGTGTTCCTCGTGCAGCTCAAATGATTTATCAAGCCAAATTTCCTGATCGAAGATTACCCCACCACGAAACATTCTCGACGACTTATCTACGATTAAGAGGTCTTTGAGCAACGACACGAATGCTTGTAGTTGTAGTTGGATCTTCTTAAAAGGCTTGTAGTATTTGATCGTCAACTGCTACATGGTGTTGCCTCACATTGACCCGAGGCTCTTGAAAATTTAAGTTTCCAGTCTCTCTTAATCGTCGATAAGTCGTCGAGAATGTTTCGTAGTGGGGTAATCTTCGATCAGGAAATTTGGCTTGATAAATCCTTTGAGCTGCACGAGCAACACCATCGGCCTTGCCATATGCCATCACCATATCAGCATACTCAGCGTTGGTGAAATTAGGCATATCAACAACCAAAATTAAAACAACAGTAGCAAAAAGTCGATAAAAGTAACAAAAAAATACAAATTTAAAAAACTGAACAACGCGGCAAAGACACTTCCAACAGCAGAGACAGTTAAATCTCGAATGACGGTAGGGTCAAGTCAGCGGCGACTAACCCAATCCAACCTATGGACAGAAATAGTAATAATAATTCACACGCGTCTAAAACGGGCAGGTAAAATTTCCTTGATCGCTGTGTTGTGTCGAAATCCGTACTTTTATTTAGGTGCGACTTTCTTCACTCTTCTGACTAAAACCTTATTTGCAGTATTATTTTTTTTATTGACTTACGTAAATAGCATATGGTTAGCAGCGTTATAAACCAAAGAACTTTATAAAATAAAACTAAGTTTGTAATAGCTGTAACTTTTTTTTAAATTTCAATAGGAGTGGATATGTTTTCATACTTTCATAATTTTTTTTTTAATAAAAGGCCCACGTGTTAATTTTGTGGTGTTATATGTAACAATAAATTTTGATTTAAACACACACTCATGTAGACTTAATACAATAAGAAAAATGCATGTAAAAGCACACGCAAAAAAAGTTATGGGGCTTCGAAGGGTACATTTTGGGTAATTTAGAAAACCTAATAAAAAAATCATACCTCCATAACCGTAATACTAAGGACCCAGGTTTCAAGACTGAAAAGGTAGCAAATGACCCTACCAACGCCCCAAAAAAATTTGACGGTCCATGAGCCGAACACCCTGTATACAGGGTAAGTCTTTAACCACTGCGTTAATTTTAACCATAGGTTCTTGAGATCAAAAGAAACACTTTTTTCCCATTCTGTTTTTCCATATTCAGCTGCGTTAAAAAGTTATAGGCATTTTAAGTTTTCACATTGGGCAAATACCCCTCTGTAGTCGAGTTTAGTTTGAATGAAGATTACCTTCCACAGCATCCACTATTGAATCTGAATTGTTTAAAAACATTATTTTCCCTCTAAGAAATGATTTACTCAATCATGGTTCATCAGATGATTATATCGATTAATTCCTTTCAACTTCAAATATCTCAATAATGATGCAATTTAGAAAAAAAGATGACGAATGATTTCATCTGCAAAAAAGACTGATTATTCAAGAAAGTACAAGATACGGACCTTTAGTTCAAGTGATATTTGTTTTTCATGCAATATAACCAATCTGTAGGTACAGTAGTAGTGAGAAACTCACATAAAATGGAATAAATCTATTGATGCCAAAATATTCATGACTGTTATCAAAAACCTTCTACAAGAGATCATTTCAATTGATATTGTCGTTTGAATATTACAGGTGAAAATGTAATTTTTTTATGAAAATTCAACACCCTATATCTTTTGAACGGGGCCAAATTTGGAAAAATGTTACAGGAATAAAATATTTCTTTTGACGTCAAGAATCTATGGTTAAAATTAACGCAGTTGTCAAAGACTCACCCTGTATATGTATTGGTCAAAATTTTATATTTTTTCCAAATTTTTTTTCCTATACAATATACAGGGTTGAGATAAAGTTTGGCACCAAATTAATATAATTAAAACGGAACGGACGATAATTTTGAAATTTGACAGCTGAGTGTAATGGACCACAATGCATTTGATGAGCATACTTTCATTAATGAGATACTACACGTAATCTGTTGAATGAATTAAAAACATTCATTTAAAAAAATTTTATGATTGGTTACATTTCAAGAAAGAAACCCTTCCTAGTTTATATCTCAAAAATTCTATATCGTGCCCAGCATTGACTAATTTTTTCGTGAGAGTAATTTCATATGTTGTCGCGAAGAGGTAATTTTTTTATAATCATATCTTGAAATTTTGTCAGTTCCTCCATAAAATTATCTCATTTTTTATTCCAACCACAGAATTTGTTAGCTAATACTCGTCTGTAGCTATACATATTCGAATTGTATGATATCATAATCGAGCACTTACTTCGAAGCGGAAGATGTAACTCATATGCGATATTATAATATTTTATAAATAATTTTTTAAATCTTGAATTCATCCCTCAAGCCTCCACCACTGCTTGAGTGAAATCGATAAATGCTACGATCAAATGAAGAAGATAAGGTGTGCAAAGAAGGGTGAACTGAGTGGCATAAAATATATCCTCATATCCTTTCGCCGATCTACTAATTGAAGTGTATGGTCGTTTAATTATTTTTCGATATTATAGAGCTTTTTGGTAAGGGTTTCAAGAATGATAGCTTTCTGTAGCAAACTCCAATTTTTTTGTCATATACTTGCTTAAAATCTTTAAAGTCAATTAGAAAATTCATAACAGATAAAACTTCCTATCTCAATTACCGAAAAAAAATGTTTTTGCGCAACTTTGCGACTGTTTTGCATGAATTTTTTCTTTCTTGGGGGATCATTAAGGAGAGATAAGGTTGTTCGGTAAAACGAATGTGATCGTATTTATAAAATTTTGTAGGGAGTACAATGATGCGAAATGCATCTGAAGTAGGATTTTTTTATTGATGATATAATTACTACTACTTACTAGAACAAAATTAAATCAAATGTTTGAAATTCCCGCCCTTCACTTCCAATCCGCTCCAACTCTTTATAGTGAAGCACCCCCGTGGTCACACGCGACTAATGTGACAAATTCTTCGATCACCCTTCCCAAAAACGTTGCACGTATAAATTCACATACATGCATAATTGTTTGACTCAGTTCCTGCAAGCATTTTGATCTTCTAACATGAACACTTTAGATATCAGACCAGATTCTTACCTGAGATGCTATAAGCTGTCGAGTTCAAATCCCTATAACTCCTGTTCTCAAATATCATAAAAAATAAATCCCTTTCTTCTATGGCATGGGCATACATTGAAAAGCCACAATGACGAGTCCAGGGTCTGTGCGCCAGGAACCAAACCCAGAAGAAGGGATATTATGACATAGGAACCTACACAAATATGTGCGAAATGGAAATCGTAAACCCTTTCCACACATATAAATATATACACGAGGTCGCATATAATTAAGAAGAGAATTCAGCACCAATTTAGTTATTCAGAAGAGTAGTTGAAATGTCGCTGTTCAGCTGATTTAACCTAACAATATGTAAAATCTAATAACACATCAGTTTCATCATTTTTCACAATCTAATTCTAGTTACATGTGAATATCTATCTACTCTGCCTGACCTTTGATCTTGGTAATCCTTGATCTACGAAGAATTTTTTGAAACGCAAAAAAATTATAATGTTTCTGGATAGGGCTGCAGAAAAATGGAGAAATTTGAACACAATTCTACAAAGAACCAATTTTCAAAGGAATAATCTTAGTGCCTTCCTTTCAACAGAATCAGTGGTGATTGGCGACATTACCAAAGAAATAAAAAAAGTTCCAAAAGAGGAATATGTTCCAAGAAAATACTGTATGTAAGCATATATTTTTGGTAGTGAATAGAGTACTAATATTTATAATTCTACAGATACTGGCACGGAAAATCAAAGCACTTTGCATCATCTGCAATGGATGATGAAAAAGGATTTGTTAGGACAAGATATATTTCTATTAGGTCCACCAGGACCCAGCAAACGACATTTAGCGATGCAGTATCTCGAGCTAACTAATAGAGAACTTGAATATATTTCCTTGAGTAGAGATACTACAGAATCCGATTTGAAACAACGTAGAGAAATCCACAATGGCACAGCAAAATATTTTGATCAAGTGGGTACCATGTGCAACATGTAACAATATATTATTTGACTTTTACATTAGAAAGTAAATACCATTGTCTGAATAGGTGAAAACAGCCCAAATTCCATTCTATGAAATTTACAGAGAACAGAAAGCAACAAGCAACAATGTCCGTTGTCTGTAAATGTCTAATGTACAAGTATAAATTTGCATATTATTACTTGAATGTTTGCCTTTTAATTAAAAGGGGATCTGTTTTATTTTTTTTTCTTTAAAGAGTGCAGTTAGGGCAGCAACTGAAGGCAGAGTGTTAATATTAGATGGAATTGAAAAAGCAGAAAGAAATGTCTTGCCAGTTCTAAATAATCTATTAGAAAACAGGGAAATGCATCTTGAAGATGGTAGATCACTGATCCCAGCTCATAGATATGACGAACTGCTGGAGGTAACTTCTTTATTTCATTATTCAGTTTAATTTTAAATGAAAACTTTTTAGAAATATGGTGAAGAAGAAATGAATAAATGGAAACTTGTTAGGGTGGATGAAAATTTCAGAGTTATCGCTATAGGGTTGCCTGTACCGAGGTAATCATTCTGTATTTCTAGGATTATTATTTAGGCAATATCCATCATCTATTATTGTTCTTTATAACAACATTACGATAGACATATTCTATGGTTCTCAAGGCAAATTAGCATTTTAAAAGGCTGAAAATATTTGGTGGATATTGCCCAAATAATAATTCAACAAGCGTTTGTTCCATCATCAAAACATTTCCTATTACTTCATACAATTTTTTATAACTTTCTTTGTGACAAATAATTATAATATTATATATCACAATGTATCTCAGCTAATTTCAATTATTTGATTTCACAGATATAGGGGAAATCCTTTAGATCCTCCACTAAGGTCTCGTTTCCAAGCCAGAGATGTGAACATGTTCAGCTATAAGGTAATTTTCATTTTAAAAAAATTTCACATGCTTTTTGATCACTCTTTATGTCTAATGTTATGCACAATGTGAAAATAGACTCTCTTGAATACGCGTAAAAGTGGTATCAATCATTTTGTTTGGACTCACTGATAACGAATTCTTGGTCAGTAAAGATTCTGTCCGTCGTTCCGTAGGCACGATTACATGCAAAGTGTGGGAACTGAAATTTTCAGGGTAGCTTTGAGGAATGAATATATCAGATGGATTCGTTATTCAGCAAAATTAGCCCAGCAGTTTTGGAGTTACTTTTCGAGATAACAGTTACCTAATAAAATTTTTCTTGTAATCATACAAATACATTGATACCATTTCTATTCTCGACAAACCAATACTTCCAGAGATATGATTTTTCAAAGTTTGAATAATTACTCGCCAGGATCTGTATTAGTAAGTCCATAATTATAGACAACTTTGCATAGTCTAGTGAATTAGGCACCTCCTTGGGATCCTTGGTTCGATACCGAACAGAACCAAAATTTTCATTTCAGCAATATAAGGGTGACATTCAAGAGATCTACTTGAAGATCCAGACAAATTTCCGCAGAGATTCGTGCTTGAGTTAATTAAAAAAAAAACATAATTGAACTGAAAATTGATTTTATGCATTTATCCTATTGTACTGATGGTTTTCTGTTTTGGCTATATGGAAACTTTTTGAAGGTCTATTTGAGACATTTTCACTACCCATTATACAGGGCGTTACAAGTTCAAGTCACTATTAGACGATTGTGGAAGACTGAATTTATTTTAAATTTGAAAATTGATTGGATTTATGATGTCGTTCGTTGTATTCTTCTGAGCTTAAATATTCTCGAAGCCCGGGCACTTTCCGGTTATACAGGGTGCGAAATAAACTTGTCAAAAACATTTTTTACTCCCTTGTCCACCTAATGCTCTCAGATTTTCGCGATTATTTTTACTTTTTCAATTTTTGGTAAAAATAGTATTGGTTAAAACCGATTCAGGCCGTCCGTGGGCACGATGACTTGCAAAGAGAATGTTGAGAACTGAAGGGGGTAGGTTTGACTGTTTTAATATCCCGGCTTATTTAGTTTTTCGTCCAAATTGGCCGTTGGTGTAACAAAAAAACTTTTTTCGAATTATTTTTCGGCCCACTTTAGTATCACTTTCCGGTCAGGTGCTTGTGACCCGGGGCTCGAACTTCGGGTGCTTCTCGCTCTATTTATGAAGGGAAACAAGTTTACTGGAAAGGGCTAGAGTAGATCGAAGCGCACCAGGAGCGCTCGCAGGGCGCCTCATTTGGTGACTGGAAAGCAGCTTTTATATCTCGAATAGTTAACACGTCTCTGATAAGCAAATATGGCGAAGAATGAAGACGTTTTCCGGATATTTTGAAGATCTCTATAGTGATTCCCACACATAAGTCATCAGGTAAAGTTGAACTGCCTAACTACAGGCCCATATCATTAAATAACTAAGGCATTGGCTGAAATTTTCGAGAAGATATCGAAAAAGATATTATATATGACTATATAACTAAATATAATTCATTGTCCAAAAATCATTTTAGTTTTTAAAAGGAAAGATATGCGTAAGATGCAATAGAAAAATTAATTAATATTATATCTGAAGCAATTAATCATAATACTTCAAACCTTTGTACTTATGTTGACTTAAAAAAAGCTTTCGAACAGTTAATCACAAACTCCTATTGGAGGTTATGGAGGAAAAATTGGAGGTTATAGGCTATAGAGGTATTATATATTATATAGGTTACTAGAGAGTTGTCTTACAAACAGGAATCAATTACTGTAGATTGGGTTGTTAGCAGTGAAGGTACAGTAACGTGTGGACTACCTCAAGGTTCAATAATAGGACCTGTTTTATTTTTGATTTATATCGATAGCTTGATTAACATTAAAATGGAAAATGAAATCATTAGCTTCGCTGACAATACTATCATTTTTATACAAGAACAAGCTAACAATAAATTATGATAAAATTGAATTCTTGTTGTTCACAAGTAGAAAGAGAAAATTCATTAATTTTGATCGTTTGAACCTAGAAAATGCTAAAATATTAAGAACTGACATCTATAATTTAAGCCTCAGATGAACTTAAACGAGTATATTATGCGGAGCCACATTTTCATTGCGGGATATTAAGTTGGGGTGGTTTAGCGGACATCTACTGTAAACAATAGTAACTTATGCAGAAATGAATCTTGAAAATTATGTATAGAAAAGATCTGATATATCCAACTGAAGGGCTATATAAGAAAGCTGAAGTTTTCCACTTTAGACAAATATATGGAAAATTTATTCTGCTCATAAGCATAAACAGTCAAAAATCGTCCCTATGAGGTGAAGAATATATGAAATTATAGAGGCAATACATTTCAATTGACGCAAGCTAAAAAACATTCACATATCTGGCTCCACTGTTATACAATATCCTTTCCTCAATCATCGAAGCAGAACAATCTAGAATAGTATTCATTGGCTAAACTATAGAATGGAATCTTAATTTTTGTAATACTATATTCAATCGGTCCAAATTTATTTAAAGTAGTCAAATTCATTCAGCTTTTTTTTCACTTCTTCCGAATTATATCATATTTAGATCAATACTTACCATTTACGCAGATGTTTCTTGAATAATGTTATTGAAAGGTATACTATTTATCCACCGTGAGAAAGTCTTGAACTTTTGTGGGTTATAATTTATTTATTGAAGTGTTTTAGAACTTGTATAGGTTTTAGTTTAATAAATTTTGTTCCATACGATATACTTTTTATTTGCTTCAATGAACTTCATTATTATAGATGGAAATTTCTAATAATTACTCGCAAGTAGCTTAACAAGAGCGCCAAAGCTATTGACCTGAAGTCAGTACCTCCAATTTTTTTGTCTAAAGTTTAGTTTTCTTTTTGTTTTTTAATATTTGTAACATTTTTGAAAGCTTGATCTTCAGATTGAAACATAGGCATGAAAAGGCATTTTGCGTGTCGAAATACCCTCCATGTGCATTCACGTTAAGACGCCCATGTGGGTATCTTCGAACTCACTTCTATCCATCCCTACACTTGTTGCCGCATTTCCTAACAAAATAATAAAGTCTTAACAGATACATTCTTAGTTGCCTGTCTACTCGTGAAACTGCCTGTATCCCACCCCTCAAAAATATTTCATCTGTACCAAGACTCTAAAATTTCCAAAGTTATTAATCAACCCTATTCAACCCACGTTCAAAAAAAATAATTAATCAATGAGATGTAGCATCATAAATAGAATAAATTAAAATCAGTCGTGAGTTCCAACAAACTTCGAAGGAATTAACGTAATCAATTCATCTCCCCTTCCTCGGCGAACTGGCGCAAAGTATTTCTCCAACCCCAAGAATCACGTGTATCGCAAATCAAGCGGAATCGTATAAAGGCATCGTCCTGAGATTTTCCCTGTCATTCTCTATGCCGACTTCGCGACGGTGGCGCGACCTACCGTACCTGTCCCCAGACGATCTTGGATTAATCTTCGCAGTTTGTCCCCGTTGTTGTTTTACAAACCACCCCCGAATCCGAATACTCACCGCAGAAACGTGATTTTGAATCGCTTGGTTACCGCGACATCGAATTATATTTGTTTATTCACTATCGACGACAATGTGAAATGTGGTATCCGAACATAGAATAAATCTCCTTTAGTATCAGTTCAATTTGCTACAGAATC
This sequence comes from Micraspis discolor, assembly GCA_030674115.1. Lineage (NCBI taxonomy): Eukaryota > Metazoa > Arthropoda > Insecta > Coleoptera > Coccinellidae > Micraspis > Micraspis discolor. The sequence continues at coordinate 662,752 of JARTUT010001323.1, forward strand.
TTCAGTAATGAGCAAGAAAATCTTTGGAAACAAACAGAAAATGAAAAATAGTGATGAAATAAGACAAAAAGAAATCTTAAATTGTTGAGATGAATTCAATGTATCTCTCGAATACTAAAACACCAAATTGGCGACTTTCGAATGACTGCTTTGTGGGAATCCAGCACTAGATCTCTCTTTGTGAAAACGGTATGGAAAGATGGGCATCGCCATGTTCTTCTCAAGGAGGAAGCATCAGAGAAGATTAGACCAACATCATCAGGAGATTCATGCAAAGCAAGATCTAAATCTTCAAAAGTAAATCCTGGCAAATCTTCTGCCGCGCCACCTTTAAGAGTACCTTCAGTCAAGTTACGCTTGAAGAAATTCAAAAACTTAAAGATTGACACGGTGAAGAACGACAAAAAGAAGAAATCTTGCAAGAAGAAATGGGGATATGCAAATGAAAATCATGATGAAATAGAAGTTGCAGAACCAGAGGAAAACCGATTAAAATCGCAGTATAACGAGAACAAGTATAGAAAACTGAATAAATCTCATACTATCGAAGTGGAAGATGCTTCTACGAATAGTATACTGGCACATAATTATCCTATAGGAACGAAATTGTTAGATACGGATGAGAGTTTCACGTCTTTGAGTGACAGAGTGCTTATGTGGTTGGATTTAGCTGCAGAGAAAGGTTTATGTTCGGAATCCATGGCGAATTTCAGAAGAATATCATTCGTGAAGCCAAGAGTTGTCACAGCTGGTATGCTTCCTTTCAATAAAACTCTTTCAGATTTTTCTGAAAGGCCCAAAATACCTCTCCAGAGACAGTATCGGTTCAACTACGATGACGAAGAAGACAGTTACACGTCTGATTTGGAAGAAGCTTCCTACAGCAGCGATGAGTCGGTGCTTAAATGTAACGCTTTCAATTTGGAGAAAGAAAATGAAGACTCTGTTCTGTCAGATGAAGACGCAAAGTTCGGTGGCTCTCGTGAAATTATGAACCAGCCTTGTTGTACTAATGATAAGAGACAGCTTCATATTTTTATGCCGAACTTGCCTCAAGTTGTTTTAGAAGTTGATGAAATTTCAGTGGTTAGTAGCTCGCTTGTTCAATATGATGAATCATGATTATATTTTTGAACTTGAAGAATTAATTAGAATTGATATTAAATCTTGATTAGGTTATATTTTATTTATAACGTATTATTGCTTACTGATGAATTTTGTTAAAATGTAATTAATAATTTCAAGATGAATTTAATAATAAAAAAATAAAGTTCCATCCATATATCATAAAAGCCTTTGAAGTGAAGTATTCATTTACTACAGAGAAAAAATGTCTACTGAAATCCATTCTGGATCGTTCTACCATAAAGGACAACATTATGGTTAGCTAATATATAATGTGAAAATACGCAACACTAAGTGCAATTAAGGTACACTACTTATCGTTTGCCTGCAAAATTTACACGGGTGGTACACAATTCACTAAGTGGAAGAAATCACATGTATTACATTATGAGGTACAATTTGCTCTCTACTTATCGTTTGCCTGCAATTTGTAATGTAAATGATTGGCTGACTGCCAGTATTAGAAAGTCCATCCAAACCATTGTATCCAATTATTTTGGGACATCTCAAACATAAAAGCACTATTTGAGTCCTATTCAACAATACAATTCAGCATTTTGGTGATCAGTTTCAATCTCCTGATATTGTAATTCATCGCAGAAATGAGCAAGTTAAACGCGTTTCTGAATATTGCAATAGCCAATATTCCATGGGAAAGGTAACGATGGCAATACTATATAGATATACCAACCCATACGAACAGCCCTAGGGCAAAATCTTCACCTTTGTGGTATGAATCTGAAAGAATCATATTTTTCACAAGGCCAACTTTATGTTACTTGCTCCAGAGTCTATACTCCCAGCGGTTTTTATCATACTTAAAATGTCAAAACAACGGATACTGTTCATCTAAATAACTTGGATTAAGTATCAAAATAGCTAGCAGTCAATGAAATTTTTTTTGTTTGAATAAATGAATTCGATATTCAAATTAATTTTGTTTTATTATTTAAATGTATACGAAGTGAATCTCGTACCAGACCGCTAATAATAGTGATAAATAGATGTAAAACTTTTTAAATAATTAAGTTATTTATCATAACTACACTCTTGTGTTATTTGATAGTGTACTTGTCTGAAATGACATCAATAATGGTAGTTTCAAGTGTCATGTATTCGACAAAAATAGTTATCCTAAAAAATAAACAAACAACCTATCCCAACATGATCATCTCCTCTCTTGTTGGATCAAATTAATTAAATTCTCAACCACCAGGTCAGGATCCATCAAAACGTCAGGTGGGTTCAATGAAAGGGAACAACAACCGCATCAAATTCCATCACATTAACGTCTTTCATCCATCACCCCAGGCCGGATACGACCAATTTGTTAATATCCGCCCGCCCTCCGCCCACTTCGATTTTCCTTCCATCACTGTCCCAGAAACACATCTGAATCTGATTCACGAGAAAACCCTTTTCCGAAGATTTCCCGGAAGGTGTGTTTTGCAAAACCAATTACACGACACTCAGTTCGTCGATGGTCCTCAACCATGCGATATAACCGTTCTGTAATCATTTCAATTTTGCCTCTTCCGTATTATGCGAATGGGTTTTAGATTGCGGTGGGCAGGATCGAACCGCAAAGTTTACTAGCTAAACAAAGAACCAAGAAGCACTGAAGTGAAACTAATATTACCATTTAAGTTCATACGAAATTTCACAAAAATCAAAGAAAAAGGCTCAACATTGCAAGTAAAATACTGTTAAACTACCTATTATAAGGAACATAAAAATGGCGTACTACGACCATGCTCGCTTCCGAGAACCAGATAGCTATTAAATGTCAAATATATCTCGGAACAAAGGATTCAAATAAGAAAAACGAGTTATTTGATAATGGAAAAATCGAAATTTTCGATATACCTAGAATGGTCTGCAAACTAATTCTCTGGAACAATTTATGGAATATAAATGAGTGCGAGGAAGTATTGAATCCCCAATAATTGCGAACATCATTTTTTGTCGAACAATATCCTATGTACATTATGAATTAATTGATAAAACTACTGTCACCTTAATTTATCCGCTCCTAAAAATATCTTTTAGCTAAAACATGGTTATGTTCACCACCTTATTGAAGTGCTCATCGTCGCAGACCCTCTCTTCAATTTGCAAGTCTTCGCTCTAACCACAGCTGGAAGTGTGCTGAGGATTGCGAATGCTGGAATAGGCTTTTGTTTCATCGAAGTTGCAAGTGTACGAATGGTGCAAAGCCTTTGAAAACGGTCAGAGTTTTGCCTCGTTCAGGACGACCGTCGAAATCATCAACCAACGATATCGTCGACAAAATCAAGGAAATTCTGCTCGAAAATCGTCAAGTCAGTGTTAGGGAGATAGCTCGTGATCTCAAAATCTCTCTGGTGAAACCACTCGTTAGATTTTGGTGAACCTATTGGACATGCACCGCGTCGAGCCACGATTATTGAAGATTTGAAGACCAGAAAGTCTGCAAATACCATGGAGCTTATTTTGAAGGTGATTCAATAAATAATGAAGAAGTATAATATTTTCGCGTTTTATCTCAAATCTCTAATTTCTGTCAGAGAGTTTTATACAAATATTCGGAACTGATTCGGTCCTGCGGCGTTGTTAATTCAAAAATAGGCACATTTATACTTGCATTTCATTTATTTGCTGAGTTCAAAGTTCGCCATTATTCAACACCAAACTTTCAACTTGAATCACACGACAAGTAAAATTGCCAATTCGCGTGAACGTCCATTGTAGAATTAGCCGAATAATTCACATATAATTGTTGCAAACTATTTCTGTTTATTTATGTAACCTTCTTCGCGTTCTCCATATACATTCTGTTGCAGAAAAGTTAAAGAGCATTATTTCACTGCAGCGGGTAATCAAATGCAGATGGCTCGTTCAGAACTATTCCCATATATTGAGGATGTAATCTGTCTTGGGGACTTACGAGGGCATTTGGTCGAAGTTTTCGATTTCAGTTGATTTTATCGATATAATAATCCAAGTGTCAATGCAGCAGATGAATTTCTCATTAAACTATGCTTTTCATTTCAAGATAGAATTATATTCAAAGGTTGCATTAATTCGCAGAAAGTAGAAAATCACCATGAATATTGTATGTTGAGTTTACAACACTAGGATAACTATTTAGTCAATTTTAAATTCTATGAATTTAACAAAAGCATTTTTGTTAGCTGGTGAACCTAAAGGAAACTTGTTATAGATAGAGAATTTTCTGTTACCACTATAATTAAATAATCATTCCTCTGATGTTGCAGTTATCAAGTTTACGAAATATAGATTTTCATAACAATAGTTTTATGTAACATTAAGAATATATTCTCTTACGTCAATTGATATATTTTGTTAAGCTGATTGAAATATTGAAAATAAATAAAGAAAACTTGTTAGAGATAAAGAATTTTCTGTAACCACTATAAATAAAAAGATTCTTCCTCTGATGTTGCAGTTATCAGGTTTACCAAATATAGATTTTCATAACAATAGCTTTATGTAACATTAAAGATATATTCTGTTACGTCAATTGATATATTTTGTTAAGCTGATCGAAATAATAAAGGTAAATAAAGAAAACTTGTTACAGATAAAAAATTTTCTGTAACTACTATAATAAAACGATTTTCCTCTGATATTTGCAGTTATGAGAGTTTACCAAATATAGATTTTCTTAACAATAGCTTTTTGTAACATTAACAATATATTCTGTTACGTCAATTGATATATTTTGTTGAGATAATCAATATAATAATGTCAACAACATTTCTTCTTGTATGATTGAAAGTTTATTGTTGAATATACGAATTAAAACTCTTCTGGAAATAGTTTTTGTGTGTTTACTGATGAAGAATTCATTATCTGAATGATTTTGGATAATATCTATATGTATATTTTGTTTCATTAGAATATTCAATTCAAGAGAATAATTACAATTTTCAAAACAATAAATATTTTCATTTGTTTCATGTTTGCGTTTTTCTTTAGGCTTACTAACTATTTTTAGCTCTTTGATGATATACTTATATTTTCCTTTTTGTTGATCCGGATACCACAATGTCTGAAAAAACTATTATGCAGGTTTCTTTGTCTCAAATTTATGCTACCTTTTTGGATGGCATTCCTTTAGCTATTTTTATACAATTAGCTACTAAACTTTAAAGTAAAGTTAAAGACCAAATGAAACAAACTAATTTGTACTTATTAGTTTATTTTATGAATTCAAACAAAATAGCAAAACATTCAAGAATTCAAGCCATAGACCAGTTCAGATGCCTTATCAATATATAGAGGTCGGAAAAATTATTTTGCAAGAGAAACAAATTGCAGGCAAACGATAAGTAGTGTACCTTAATTGCACTTAGTGTTGCGTAATTTTCACAGGTACGAAATATTGATTTATATTAGCTAACCATAATGTTGTCCTTTATGGTAGAACGATCCAGAATGGATTTCAGCAGACATTTCTCTGTAGTAAATGAATACTTCACTTCAAAGGCTTTTATGATATATGGATGGAACTTTATTTTTTTATTATTAAATTCATATTGAAATTATTAATTACATTTTAACAAAATTTATCAGTAAGCAATAATACGTTATAAATAAAATATAACCTAATCAAGATTTAATATCAATTCTAATTAATTCTTCAAGTTCAAAAATATAATCATGATTCATCATATTGAACAAGCGAGCTACTAACCACTGAAATTTCATCAACTTCTAAAACAACTTGAGGCAAGTTCGGCATAAAATATGAAGCTGTCTCTTATCATTAGTACAACAAGGCTGGTTCATAATTTCACGAGCCACCGAACTTGCGTCTTCATCTGACAGAACAGAGTCTTCATTTTCTTTCTCCAAATTGAAAGCGTTACATTTAAGCACCGACTCATCGCTGCTGGAAGCTTCTTCAAATCAGACGTGTAACTGTCTTCTTCGTCATCGTAGTTGAACCGATACTGTCTCTGGAGAGGTATTTTTGGGCCTTCAGAAAAATCTGAAAGAGTTTTGAAAGGCCCAAAATACCTCTCCAGAGACAGTATCGGTTCAACTACGATGACGAAGAAGACAGTTACACGTCTGATTTGGAAGAAGCTTCCTACAGCAGCGATGAGTCGGTGCTTAAATGTAACGCTTTCAATTTGGAGAAAGAAAATGAAGACTCTGTTCTGTCAGATGAAGACGCAAGGTTCGGTGGCTCTCGTGAAATTATGAACCAGCCTTGTTGTACTAATGATAAGAGACAGCTTCATATTTTTATGCCGAACTTGCCTCAAGTTGTTTTAGAAGTTGATGAAATTTCAGTGGTTAGTAGCTCGCTTGTTCAATATGATGAGTCATGATTATATTTTTGAACTTGAAGAATTAATTAGAATTGATATTAAATCTTGATTAGGTTATATTTTATTTATAATGTATTATTGCTTACTGATAAATTTTGTTAAAATGTAATTAATAATTTCAAGATGAATTAAATAATAAAAAAAATAAAGTTCCATCCATATATCATAAAAGCCTTTGAAGTGAAGTATTCATTTACTACAGAGAAAAAATGTCTACTGAAATCCATTCTGGATCGTTCTACCATAAAGGACAACATTATGGTTAGCTAATATAAATCAATATTTCGTACCTGTGAAAATTACGCAACACTAAGTGCAATTAAGGTACACTACTTATCGTTTGCCTGCAATTTGTTTCTCTTGCAAAAATAATTTTCCCGACCTCTATATATTGATAAGGCATCTGAACTGGTCTATGGCTTGAATTCTTGAATGTTTTGCTATTTTGTTTGAATTCATAAAATAAACTAATAAGTACAAATTAGTTTGTTTCATTTGGTCTTTAACTTTACTTTAAAGTTTAGTAGCTAATTGTATAAAATAGCTAAAGGAATGCCTCCTAAAAAAGGTAGCATAAATTAAAGACGAAGAAACCTGCATAATAGTTTTTTTCAGACATTGTGGTATCCGGATCAACAAAAAGGAAAATATAAGTATATCATCAAAGAGCTAAAAATAGTTAGTAAGCCTAAAGAAAAAACGCAAACATGAAACGAATGAAAATATTTATTGTTTTGAAAATTGGTAATTATTCTCTCTTGAATTGAATATTCTAATGAAACAAAATATACATATAGATATTATCCAAAATCATTCAGATAATGAATTCTTCATCAGTAAAACACAAAAACTATTTCCAGAAGAGTTTTAATTCGTATATTCAACAATAAAACTTTCAATCATACAAGAAGAAATGTTGTTGACATTATTATATTGATTATCTCAACAAAATATTTCAATTGACGTAACAGAATATATTGTTAATGTTACAAAAAGCTATTGTTAAGAAAATCTATATTTGGTTAACCTCATAACTGCAACATCAGAGGAAAAATCGTTTTATTATAGTAGTTACAGAAAATTTTTTATCTGTAACAAGTTTTCTTTATTTATCTTTATTATTTCGATCAGCTTAACAAAATATTTCAATTGACGTAACAGAATATATCGTTAATGTTACATAAAGCTATTGTTATGAAAATCTATATTTGGTAAACCTGATAACTGCAACATCAGAGGAAGAATCTTTTTATTTATAGTGGTTACAGAAAATTCTTTATCTCTAACAAGTTTTCTTTATTTATTTTTATTATTTCAATCAGCTTAACAAAATATTTCAATTGACGTAACAGAATATATTCTTAATGTTACATAAAACTATTGTTATGAAAATCTATATTTGGTAAACCTGATAACTGCAACGTGAGAGGAAGAATCGTTTTATTATAGTAGTTACAGAAAATTCTTTATCTGTAACAAATTTTCTTTATTTATTTTTATTATTTCGATCAGCTTAACAAAATATTTCAATTGACGTAACAGAATATATTCTTAATGTTACATAAAACTATTGTTATGAAAATCTATATTTCGTAAACTTGATAACTGCAACATCAGAGAAATGATTATTTAATTATAGTGGTAACAGAAAATTCTCTATCTATAACAAGTTTCCTTTAGGTTCACCAGTTAACAAAAATGCTTCTGTTAAATTCATAGAATTTAATATTGACTAAATAGTTATCCTAGTGTTGTAAACTCAACATACAATATTCATGGTGATTTTCTACTTTCTGCGAATTAATGCAACCTTGAATATAATTCTATCTTGAAATGAACAGCATAGTTTAATGAGAAATTCATCTGCTGCATTGACACTTGGATTATTATATCGATAAAATCAACTGAAATCGAAAAACTTCGACCAAATGCCCTCGTAAGTCCCCCAAGACAGATTACATCCTCAATATATGGGAATAGTTCTGAACGAGCCATCTGCATTTGATTACCCGCTGCAGTGAAATAATGCTCTTTAACTTTTCTGCAACAGAATGTATATGGAGAACGCGAAGAAGGTTACATAAATAAACAGAAATAGTTTGCAACAATTATATGTGAATTATTCGGCTAATTCTACAATGGACGTTCACGCGAATTGGCAATTTTACTTGTCGTGTGATTCAAGTTGAAAGTTTGGTGTTGAATAATGGCGAACTTTGAACTCAGCAAATAAATGAAATGCATGCATAAATGTGCCTATTTTTGGAATTAACAACGCCGCAGGACCGAATCAGTTCCGAATATTTGTATAAAACTCTCTGACAGAAAAGTATCCGGAGATTTGAGATAAAACGCGAAAATATTATACTTCTTCATTATTTATTGAATCACCTTCAAAATAAGCTCCATGGTATTTGCAGACTTTCTGGTCTTCAAATCTTCAATAATCGTGGCTCGACGCGGTGCATGTCCAATAGGTTCACCAAAATCAAACGAGTGGTTTCACCAGAGATTTTGAGATCACGAGCTATCTCCCTAACACTGACTTGACTATTTTCGGGCAGAATTTCCTTGATTTTGTCGACGATATCGTTGGTTGATGATTTCGACGGTCGTCCTGAACGAGGCAAAACTCCTGACCGTTTTCAAAGGCTTTGCACCATTCGTACACTTGCAACTTCGATGAAACAAAAGCCTATTCCAGCATTCGCAATCCTCAGCACACTTCCAGCTGTGGTTAGAGCGAAGACTTGCAAATTGCATAGAGGGTCTGCGACGATGAGCACTTCAATAAGGTGGTGAACATAACCATGTTTTAGCTAAAAGATATTTTTAGGAGCGGATAAATTAAGGTGACAGTAGTTTTATCAATTAATTCATAAAGTACATAGGATATGGTTCGACAAAAAATTGATGTTCGCAATTATTGGGGATTCAATACTTCCTCGCACTCATTTATATTCCATAAATTGTTCCAGAGAATTAGTTTGCAGACCATTCTAGGTATATCGAAAAATTTCGATTTTTCCATTATCAAATAACTCGTTTTTCTTATTTGAATCCTTTGTTCCGAGATATATTTGACATTTAATAGCTATCTGGTTCTCGGAAGCGAGTATGGTCGTAGTACGCCATTTTTATGTTCCTTATAATAGTTTAACAGTATTTTACTTGCAATGTTAACCTTCGTGACACAAAAAATTATTGTTCTTAAAGTTGAGCCTTTTTCTTTGATTTTTTTTTGTGAAATTTCGTATGAACTTAAATGGTAATATTAGTTTCACTTCAGTGCTTCTTGGTTCTTTGTTTAGCTAGTAAACTTTGCGGTTCGATCCTGCCCACCGCAATCTAAAACCCATTCGCATAATACGGAAGAGGCAAAATTGAAATGATTACAGAACGGTTATATCGCATGGTTGAGGACCATCGACGAACTGAGTGTCGTGTAAATTGGTTTTGCAAAACACACCTTCCGGGAAATCTTCGGAAAAGCGGGTTTTCTCGTGAATCAGATTCAGATGTGTTTCTGGGACAGTGATGGAAGGGAAAATCGAAGTGGGCGGAGGGCGGGCGGATATTAACAAATTGGTCGTATCCGGCCTGGGGGTGATGGATGAAAGACGTTAATGTGATGGAATTTGATGCGGTTGTTGTTCCCCTTTCATTGAACCCACCTGACGTTTTGATGGATCCTGACCTGGTGGTTGAGAATTTAATTAATTTGATCCAACAAGAGAGGAGATGATCATGTTGGGATAGGTTGTTTGTTTATTTTTTAGGATAACTATTTTTGTCGAATACATGACACTTGAAACTACCATTATTGATGTCATTTCAGACAAGTACACTATCAAATAACACAAGAGTGTAGTTATGATAAATAACTTAATTATTTAAAAAGTTTTACATCTATTTATCACTATTATTAGCGGTCTGGTACGAGATTCACTTCGTATACATTTAAATAATAAAACAAAATTAATTTGAATATCGAATTCATTTATTCAAACAAAAAAAATTTCATTGACTGCTAGCTATTTTGATACTTAATCCAAGTTATTTAGATGAACAGTATCCGTTGTTTTGACATTTTAAGTATGATAAAAAACCGCTGGGAGTATCGACTCTGGAGCAAGTAACATAAAGTTGGCCTTGTGAAAAATATGATTCTTTCAGATTCATACCACAAAGGTGAAGATTTTGCCCTAGGGCTGTTCGTATGGATTGGTATATCTATATAGTATCGCCATCGTTACCTTTCCCATGGAATATTGGCTATTGCAATATTCAGAAACGCGTTTGACTTGCTCATTTCTGGGATGAATTACAATATCAGGAGATTGAAACTGATCACCGAAAATGCTGAATTGTATTGTTGAATAGGACTCAAATAGTGCTTTTATGTTTGAGATGTCCCAAAAATAAATGGATACAATGGTTTGGATGGACTTTCTAATACTGGCAATCTCATTTTGCCATTAAGACAACAAAAAAAAAGTAAGCCGCATCAAAATGGTGAACCTGCAGAATGCATTAGCTCGTGGGCGTTCATCTGCTGTCTGCGATGGTCTTAACAATGCCACATCATTTACATTACGCATTCACCGACCTATATTTGTTCGTCTGGCTCGTAGGGTTTTTCCTTCATATAAAAAGGAATAAATCAAATTGAGAGCAAATTGCGACATTCATAATATCATAATGTATTTATACATGTGCGATTTCTTCCACTTACTGAATAAAACATTGTGTACCACCCGTGTGTTACTAATGTGGGTAAAAAGTACCTACCGGGAATTTGTTCATAAATCAAAATTCTTTATTTATTCTTTTGAATTCATATCATCCACTCAAAGAACGCCCCTGCGGATGCAAAACACATATGCCAACGTTTTTCCCAAATTTTGAAACATGCTGCAAAGTCCTCTTTCGGTAGAGCCTTCAGTTCCTTCTTCGTTGCGGTTTGTATCTCTCCTATCGATTTAAAATGTTGTCCACGGGGCGGTCTCTTGAGTTTAGAGAACAGCCAGAAGTCACATGATGCCATGTCAGGTGAATACGGTGCATGTGGAATGATATGAGTTGAGTTCTTGGCGAAAAAATCATGAATTACGAGTGCATGAAATTGAGCCTGTTTGTTACCCATCGAGAATTCACTTTTCTGGTTACTCAATATGGTTTTCACTGATCCTTCATATATTCCAACATGTTCAGAAAGGTCTCGGAGTGTCAATCGACGATTGGAGCACCAATTTCTTGATTCCGTGAAATCAGTTGATGTTGATGGCCGTCCTAACCGTGTCTTGACCTCAACGCTATTCTGACCCTCTCTGAACATTTTGTACCACTTATAAACTATTGTTTGCAATAAGGCTTGCACACAGAATGCCTTCTGCAATGTTTCTAACGTTTTGGCACCAGAAATTTCATTCCGAACACAACATTCAATGGAACTACGAGGGCCATTCAGAAACTAACCTCCGATTGGTCACAGTGCGGGTAGTGGGGGGGAGTAGCGCGCCATCTGTGCATTCACGCGCTCAGTCAGTCGGCATCAAGCCGTAGTCGAGTGAACATCGTACCTGCGCTAGTTTAGTTTTTGTGGCAGTTTGAAATGTGTGCTAATAGAAAATCCCGCCAAATGTGAGGTGCGTGCTGTTATAAGGTTTTTTACAGCCAAAGGATACTCTGCCGTGTACGGACCAAAATTTATGAGTGAAGGAGTTGTCCGTGAATGGGTACGTTTATTTAAAAGTGGACGAGAAAACGTTCATGATGAAGAGAGGAGTGAGTCCTTCAAGTGGGACGTTTTCAACCATCCACCTTACAGCCCAGATCTGGCGCCAAGCGATTATTACCTCTTCATGCATATGAAGAAATGGCTCGGGTCCCAGCGGTTTGATGACGACGAAGAGCTCAAAGATGCGGTCACAGGCTGGCTCAAGGCACAAGCGGATGATTTTTATGCAGAAGGAATTTCAAAGCTTGTGAAGAGATACGATAAGTGCCTCAATCGTTATGGAGACTATGTCGAAAAATAGTGCAAAGATGTAGTTGTAAGATGTATATATTAAAATATTTTTACTTAACTCGGTGTATTTTTTTCAATTAACCGGAGGTTAGTTTCTGAACGGCCCTCGTACATTGTTGAATAATTCCAGACATAAAAAACGGAAAAATCACTTTTGGCTGTTTACAAAAGCAGGCGTCTGCCAAATACTAATGAATATTTTGACGTGCTATTTGACACAGATGTCAGTTACAGTATTGCCAACTTAAAAACATAAACATGGGGTCTCCACAGAATTTAAAATCAAATTTCCTGGTACTTTTTGCCCACAGTAGGATGTTTCCTTAGTCACTTGAGAATGTATTCCACTCGACCTGACGGCCTAGTGGTACAAATTTTTTCTCATAACGCACTTGTACCATGAATAACCATTAACTTGCTCTTTATATAAGTTCTTCGATGGTCTTACAAATTCAAAAGAGGGTAGTATCATATAGAGAAAATCACGCCAAAGGACTCGACCTCGCTTCAGTACTTTTCAACGTTATTCTATATGTGATTCGGTTTTAGTCGCCTCTTAAGAAAAAGCACCGTCTATTTGTTACTGCCAGCCTGTACATAAAACCCATGATATAGTTCACGAGATGAAAAATTTGAATCCGTTAATGGAGAACTTGAAAAAGATTTTATCACTTTATTTATTGGAGGAAAAGAAATTTATTGATGGCCTCATTCACAGAATCGGTTTGAACAAATGGCAAGATGATATGTTTCGATAGCAGATCATCAGTTTTATAGCAGCTGATCACGATTTTTTTTATTTCCGATGTTGTATGAAAATATTCCTGATAAATACATGTACCATTTCGAGTTTATTCATTCGGCATTAGTTTTAAATCATCTCAATTTTAGAACTCAATGTTTGAAATTTAAAGAGCTATTTTGATGTAGTTGCGTATAGCGAATTGAAGAAATATTTCAATCGCGGTTTTCTTTTCAATTAATACAGGGTGTTCCAAAGGAAGGTGATTCCGTCTATAGGACAGATAAAAGTATAAAAAATAATTGGGATTTATCTAGTAAAAAATTTTGCTAATTTTGTTTTCAGAAGAAAGTGCTGTGGAGTTGAAATATCTTACGATTTTTCCGAAAAAATAGCCGACCTTGGAAGTGCTTCGTGCGTGCGCAACTGTTGTTGAGTTAATTCATGTCGAAAGTGGTAAAAAATAATCACACGAAAATTTTCACGATTTAATTCCATTTTTGGGCGAAATGAATCTTTTAAGTTACTGTAAACAACACAAATAGCGCTCGTATGTCAAAACGTTCTGACTACGTATACCTAACCTCAAAAATGTCAAGCTATGCGATAGAGCTGTCAGTTCGCAGATTGCAACACTAGCCCGAAATATAAAAGGCACAGGATCACCTTCTTTTGAAACCCCTCCTGTATTGAATTCCGTTTCTTTACAGGAATATCTGGCAGAAATGACAGCAGCTGCTCCAAACGCTCCATATGAAAAACTGGAAGCAATCCTTTCAGCCGCTTTTGGATTGAGAAGCGAAGAAAGCTCAAATTTAGGACTTCCTGAATTTCCTATAGAAAGCTTACTCTCAGCTGCAAGGCTACTGGCAGGTAAGCTATATACTTTGAAATTGAGTATACTAATTATATGAATTTCCAGGAACAAAATCCTAAGCAAGACCCTTATGATATTCTTTACAAGCTATATCCTTACAGGACTTTCTTGAAAGATGGTATACCAAATTTGGAGTCGCTTTTAAAAAAATTCAATATTGAACCCCATGAAGATAATTTTATCGATTCCCTTACTAGCAAATTCAAAAAATTCTTCAGTAAAGACTCTTCTACTACAAGTTCTTATATAGAAACTCCGTATCAAAATCATGTGATAGAAGACATGCTCAAAACTATACAAGTGGCAGATTACTGTATAGTGGGTCCAAAAGGTTGCGGAAAGAGCTTACTAGTGGATAAAGTCGCAGAAATTTCTGGAATTGAAACTGAAACCATTGTGCTTTATCAAGATATGACTTCGAGAGATCTAATTCAGCAGAGGAGCACTCTGGACAACGGTGATACCATTTGGATATTTTCACCACTTGTTAATGCTGCCCTGGAAGGCAAAATCGCCATATTAGATGGAATCCACAGAATACATCCAAGTACATTATCTGTATTACACCGGTAGGTTCGCAACACAAAAAATTTAATTTTGAAGTGACAACGTCTTAGAATTCGATGGAGCCGGCTGTACACGCGAAAAAACGTGACTCATGCGGCGTTATCTGGATCTGAGGAGTGAAGTGCAAGCGAGAGCGCGGAACAAGCGACAAATAGACACTCTCCTTCTTGAGTGAGCGATGCGTCCGCGCGGACAGATACTATACAAGATCACATTTACATGTTTTCGCCAAGTGAAGTGGAACTTCATCGCAAAAAATTATTTAAGTTCATCGATGCACTGTTATTGGTATAATCCACGTCGAAAGTCGAAAAATACTCGCACGAAAATGTTCACGATTTAATTCCATTTTTTTGGCGAGATAAATCTTTTAAGTTACTGTGAACAAGACAAATAGCGCTTTTACGTCAAAACGTTCTGACTAGGTATAACCTCAAAAATGTCAAACTTTACGATAGAGCTGTCAGTTGGCAGATTGCAGCACTAGGGTTGTCCAATACCGAATTATAAAAGGCATCCCTTGTACTTCACATACAATGAAAAGTTTGAAATTATAGAGCATCCCAACACCAGAAGTTCAGTTTTAAATGATCAAGTGGACCTTTGCAATTTACCAATAATAAATTTTATTTTTCCGAAAGGCCCAACAAACCTTTGAAATTGCTAGTTATTCATATAAACTTTAAATAGCCCCAATTATTTAAAGAATTACCTCATTTGGACAGAATCACTGTATAATTCGCTCTGAAGATGATACTGTGTATCAAAACAAGCAAAAGCTTCAATAAATGGTGTAAATTGTAAAATTCAATTCAATATATTCACTTTTGCTTATCAGTCCTATAATAGTATATTCTAAAACATGTTGCAGAATGGGCACCTATTCCAACACGAATGCGAAATTCGCATGAAACGCATGAGTGTTGGAATTGCCTTCTGCAACGAGTATTAGACGATATTTTCTCTATTTCAGTCAAAAATTGTGGGAAATTTATTGGAATTCAATGAGAAATTCAGATTATACCTCCTAGTGCCTTTTGTATTTTATTTTCGCTGTTGGTGTGACTGATACGAAAATTGACAGATTATAGGATTTGAATAGTGCGTTCAAATCTCTACATGGTTTAATATTGACAATTGACATGCAATGGACGCGTGTTGACATTCGAAAGGATAGGATGTCAGTGTTGTCAACCACAAAACGAAAAATATAACCTAAAACAATGCTGTAATGAGTTCATTACAGCACTGTTTTCAGTACTGTAATGAATGACACTGATATAGAGAAATAATGTTTCGATGAAAGAAGTAAACGCTTCAGGTGGAACATATTTTGAAGTAGATTTAATAAATACTGATGAAGTTAAATATTTTTGCGTTTTATTCCAAATTTCCTTTTTTGTTAGAGAGTGCCATCAATTTGCAATATTCGCTTTCATTGCAGCTTGGTTCATGACAGAGAACTTCAGTTGCATGATGGAAAAAGGCTTATGAGCAGTGAAAGATACGCTTTTCTCAGAGACAAAATGATGATATCTGAGGATGATCTGACCAAATCAGGCATATTTCCTATTCATCCTAACTTCAGGTTAGTTGCTATAGGAGAGCCACCAAACAACCAATCAAATGTTAACAACTGGATGACGTCAGAAGTCCTGAGTTTGTTTCTCTTTCAGGAATTGAGGACTTTAAGCAAGGATGAAGAAATGAATATAATTGTTTCTCAAGTATTATTTGATTTGTTAATTTATCCTTCGACATATTACTTATTGATGTTTTTCAGTTTGGACCCATATCTAGACCACTACATCGAATAATAGATTTGGCTCATGTATTAAGAAATAATGCCGATCCAACTCTCAAAAATTTATCAGGTCATTTATCAACAAGGCAACTGATGAGAATTGCTGCTAGAATGAAAAAATTTCCTAATACAGACGCGTTTGAAACTCTGGAGGAAACGTTTATGATCAAATTCCTTCCATCATTGGCTAAGAAGGCTTTGGAAAAAACAATCTCAAAACTTGGCATCACTGCCGATTCAAATAACGTAAAGGAAAACGAATTAAAATGCAGCATTGCAAATGAAATTTTGACAATAGGAAACACGTCTACCAGCATTTACAAAACAGATCATTTAACCAAAGTACCAAGTATTTTATTTTATAACGTACCACAGCATATCAAACTGATGGAGAAGATGCTGCAAGACTTTCTCCTCGGGCAACACCTATTACTTGTTGGGAACCAAGGAGTCGGAAAGAATAAAATAGTGGATAGGTTTCTAGAATTAATGAATAGGCCAAGGGAATATATACAGCTGCATCGCGATACCACAGTGCAAACTCTCACAACCCAACCTAGTGTCAAAGATGGAGTTTTAATACATGAAGATTCGCCATTGGTGAAAGCTGTCAAGCATGGTCATATTCTGGTGGTCGATGAAGCTGATAAAGCTCCTACTCATGTCACATGTATTCTCAAATCGCTTGTTGAAACAGGCCATATGATCCTGAGTGATGGAAGGAGGATAGTTAGAGCTACTCCTGGAAATGTTGATAGTAAAAAATTTGTTGAAATTCACCCAGATTTCAGAGTTATTGTACTTGCAAACAGACCTGGATTTCCGTTTTTAGGAAATGATTTCTTTGGAGCCTTAGGGGATCTATTCAGTAGTCATGCTGTTGAAAATCCTTCTGCAGATTCTGAAATCTCTTTACTCAACCAGTATGGACCTGATGTACCTCTCAATATCTTGAAGAAATTGGTGACAGTATTCGGTGAACTCAGGATTATGGCTGATAAAGGTTTAGTCAGTTACCCATACTCCACTAGAGAGGTCGTTAATATAATCAAGCACCTTCAGGTTAGAATGAATCCTTGGAAAATTTTTTTTCGTAATTAAAATGAATTTCAGAAATTTCCTGAAGCAGATATCGAAGATGTCATGTTCAATGTTTTCGATTTCGACAAATATAATCCAGAGATGGTTCAGACCCTTGGGGAGATACTGGTTAAACATGGTATTGCCAAGAGGAATATATTCAGTCAGGAGTATTTGGCGAAAAAAAGGGCTCAAAAAGAACTTCAAATAACTGTAAATAGGCATAGTGGGTGAGTTTTAACTGCAAATATACAAAGTAAAACTTTCTATCAAGTTCTTACTCTATCTCGATGTATAATATATTTTTTCTATATCTGACCTTACTGACTAATGTTTCACTTTAACTTAAGGTAGATTTAAAAAATTATGCAATTCAAAAAAAGTAGATCTAATTTTTGCTTGCTACAAGAGATCCTTCTGTTTAACCTTGACGCTGAGGGATGAGAATGTTCAGTAGCAGTATAAGTTTACTATTCAATTTTGAGGTTGAGGAAAAGGTTGCGGGCTCCAGCCAGCATGATTAAACCCCTAGTCCACAAGACGCCATATTGATTTTTTCATTTGACAGCATCTCTGATAGCCTAATATTCAAGTGTTTCAGGTTAGATACAAGCGGCCCTAAACATGGAAAAGAAGATCCTAAGAACGATCCCCATGTTGGTGGTAATACATGGGCTGGGGGAACCGGAGGCAGAGATACTGCTGGACTTGGTGGTAAAGGAGGTCCTTATAGACTTGATAAAGGTCATAAAGTTCATCAGGTGAGTGATATAGTTTGAAAACCACATTATGTGACTATACTTTTGAAATGTTCATTTCTCTAGTTATCAGATGATGAAAAAAACGCTGTACCTGAGCATATCCAGAGAGCTGCTAGAGAAATGGGCAGAAACGCTTTTGAACAGCGATTAAAAGAAATAGGGATGAGTGGCTATGATGCTTCTCTCTATTCTCAATTTTCCACCTCCGTTTCTAGAGAAGTTCAATCGTTGAGAGTGATCTTGGGAAATTTGCAAGCTAAAAATAAGGAGAGAATGTGGACCAGACATCAAACGTCAGGTGAACTGGATGACATCAAACTGATCGATGGTAACTGTTCTACTAAATTAATGTTTCTGAATACTATTATATTTAAAATACTCAGGTATCCTAGGGGAAAAAACAATATTCAAGAGGCGTGTTGAAGAAGAGCCTGAACTAGGAACACCACAAATAAAGCCTAAATTATTTAGGGTCCTGGCAGATGTCTCTGGAAGTATGTACAGGTAGGTGGTAGGTGGAGTGAGTCAACCAAATATTGATTCAAAGTAAAGCATATATAAAATTTAACCTATATTATCATCTTTCAGATTCAATGGTTATGATGGTAGATTAGACAGAGAACTAGAAGCTGTTGTTTTGGTTATGGAGGCTTTTGAAGGATTTGAAGATAAGATAAAATATGATATACTTGGACATTCTGGTGATTCACCTAGTATCACCTTTGTTAGAAGAGATAGACCACCAAAAAATAACAAAGAACGCCTTGATGTAATAAGGGTGAGTTCTATCATTCAACTCCTTGGTAATTTCTTGCTGCTGCTTGCACTACAGATCTTATACTCATAGTTGTCATTTTTATGGACTAAATTCAGTTTAGGACAGAGAGCTCACAAAACTTGAGTCTCTTCAAAACCTAAATCAAGTTAAATTATTAGTATGTTAATTCTTTACTAGAGACATAGATCACAATTCAAAATTATTCAACAATTTTGAATCTACTGTATTGAATTTTTAAAACTTGTAACATCCTAGGTTTTCTTTCATACAAAAAAATCGTAGTCCCATTTCACCCTATGTTGAGACGCCACTGGCCTCACGTACCTCGAAAGAGAAAAGAGAGTGGATTGTCAAAATACATCCTATGTTTAGCAGCGTGAAGTTAGCACGTTACGCGACTGCGTGTCAGGGGAACCGGCAGAGAGAAGAAATGAAAGATGGTGGATCATTATCAGTTGACCGCTGAGCGAATTACGTTCGCTTTTCGAAAGTTTTAGTGAGTGTTTGTGAGTGCAAAAACCGAAGCCATTGCTACCTGGAGTGCCGCTCGAATCTATTTTACAGGTAGAATTCAGATTAATTTAAATATTATGAACGACTAAACGTTTACTAACCTTATTTGTTGGTAAACAACATTGGAATTCTCATTGTTTCAGGAAATTTAGTGTTTTCATATATAGGCCATTATTATAGATTGTTTCCTTAATTATTGTTTAATCCAATGATGTATTATTAGGTTGTGTTTGGGCATTTGTCGTTAATACTGTTGTCTTATGAATGTAATTCCTTTGTTCACATCATGCTTTGTTTGATTTCATATAACTATTTCCTTTGTTTCACATAATGCTTTGTTTAACTTCATATAACTAATTCCTTTGTTCACATAATGCTTTGTTTGATTCATATAACTCTATTTCCTTTGTTCTCATAATGCTTTGTCTGATTCCTATAACTCTATTTCCTTTGTGCACTTAATACTTTGTTTGATTCTTGTAACTCCTTATAGCATGTGATTCCATCATGTTCGATATTATTGCCTTTGCAGTTCAGGTGTCTACCATAACAACGAATGCCTTATTTTACAGCTTTCTACAATGTGTTATTGGAGTGTAACAGATCAGCTTTATTTACTGTACCCTATGGTACCATAGGAATTGCCAATCTCTCTGTAGTTCTGAGCCTGTGATTAAGCAGGAACGTATGGAGACCTCCACTAGTGGTAGTACTAGTATGGTCGATATGGAATAATGGATGTAACCAGTGTACGTAGCACTCTGGTGTTATATCGAAGGTTAACGTTGTTAAGTTACCTCTACGTCATGTTATCATTATGTATGTCTTGTACTGTTGTTCTTGGTCATTTTACTGTGTAATGTACTTGCCTTACTAGCCATGGTTATTGTTGTGTATATTTCGTACTGTGTTAACTTATTCTTCTTACTGTCGTGATGTACCTTGTTGTCGTTATGTATATTTCCTTCGGTTGATTATGTAGATTTTCTGCTTTCATTATTTATATTGCTTATGATCGTTTTACTTATACCTGTCTCTGCTATTTATGTCCATAATGCATTCTGGTTCTTATTATTTACTTGTGATTGATATTCTATGAAGATTTGTTGTTTATTTATGCCATGATCTCGTACTGCTATTTATTTATCTATATGCTCGTATTACATAATATTTCATTTAGGGTCTCGAGATTGTGGACCATTCCTATACTGTTGTATGAGATTTCTTAGGTTCCTGGATCGAAGGCCTTGAAGGGCGGTCCCAGAGGCCTTAAGGTAGGGACCGTTACCATCATGTGCTATAAGGCATGAGAGAATATACCTTTTTATATCAACCGCGAAACTTTCTGTCATTTTTTCAGAGCCGCCGCTGGACCTCCATGACCTTCCCCGTGTTCCCAATTCCTTAGCTCATACAATATTATAGTTATGGCTCACATACCCTGGGGCCGTGACCATGACGATGGTCATAATTAGTCATTTACTTATTTGCCATGATTATTATCCTGTTGCATTATTGAAGTATACATTTGCTATGATTATTAATTCTTGCTGTACCATTGAAGTTGCTATCTTTACCATGTTACTATACTCTTTTATTATGGAAGTTGCTCTGATTATCCTGATTATCGTCTGTGCTGTATTGTTATAGTTTCTTTTCCTAGATTGTTATACTTGCCTTTGCTAGCTGTTAATATTTCATCTTTTAGTTTTAAACAAGTGACCAAACACCACCTAAAGGGGTTTTATGCCTGAGGCTTTCCCCTATATTTTTTTAGACCCTTAATAAATAGCTGATTGTCTGGGTCTAACCGTTGTGTTTTATTTACCATCTTTGTTTCCCAATTATTTTCACTAATCTCAATTATCACGAACTTGAATTATTACGTAAACATAACATAGAGTCCTACCCTTGCTAGACGATCACATTAAATGGCCAAGTCTTTGTATCTGGAGTCATTCAGACTCCAGGGCCGCAGTTAGTTTTGAAGATGATATTTGTCATTCTTTTCGAAAGAAAAAGTGGCAAATGTTACAGTGGTGCCGTGACCAGGATAATTGAGAGATGTGAAATGTGGAGACATCGAGAGGTAGATTGAACCAAACTTAGTAAATTTGTGAAGTGTAATACTGTCTGGGGTGCCTCACAGTTATATATGACTAAGGGGCGTCCTGAACGAGCTTCATAACACTGATTTCCTAGAGTTATACACATTTACTGCCGAGAATCTATTTTACAGATTAAACCAATAATTCTAAAAGGGAGATCAAAATGCAGTCACCTGATGGAGGCCATAACACCACGATGCCCAGTGAAATGCAGGCCCTGCGGGAGGATATGGAGAAACAACGTCGTTGCCTAGCTCGAGTGTTGGAGCGCCTAGACTCGCTTGTGACCTGCGCAGACAGGCGAACCGATACACCATTACCACCAGCTGAGCAGGAACCCCAAGATCCAACACGTCATCTCCAATTATTGGGCTATCCTCATTGAACAGGGCCACTAGAGACCATACCCTTTTGGGTGCCGAACCTGCAGCACAGAATCCAGGTAATGCAGAGTTCCAACAAGCTCTGGTAAAACTATTACAGAGACCCCAGAACCAGGCAGGACCACCTCCCACATTCAGAGATCCTGAAACCCGCCAACCAGCCAGGTTCTTACAAGACCTGGAAGAGTACTTCCAATTGGCAAATTCCAGTGAGGAAGAACGATTGCCGATTGTCATTAGGTCCTTGAGAGGAAAAGCTGCCGAATGGAGGTCCTTTTATGGCAGAGACTGGCGATCATACGAAGACTTCCGAAAGGCATTCTTGATAACCTACTGGTCAGAAGACCAACAATTTGAGGAAAGATTGAGGTTAAGTCAGCAACAATATGACCCAAAGCGCGATGAGGGTCAGGCTACCTACTTTTGGCGCCAGGCAAATCTGTATAAGCTGTTCACCCCACCCGTTACAGAGTATACTATACAGAGGAGATTATGAAAGGATTCCCCATGGCGGTGGAAGCACGATGGAACCTACTCCCAAACCCTACCCTGGTTGAGACCGCTCGATTCCTAGAGCGGGAAGATGAGATGCTGAGACGGAGGAGGGACAAAGGGGGAAAACCACCGACCAAAGTCATCAAAACAACAACTCATGGTAGGCGACATCCGTACCCACCTGAGGAACAAAGAGGGTCTAGATGGTCGGAAAACTAGAACGGGATGGCTGCAAGGGCAGCCACCCCCGCACAAGGAAGAAAAAAAAGACACCACAAACAAAAGGGAAAGTCTAGTCTGTTAAAGAGAGAATCCTGCTGGCAATGCAGTGAAGTGCATGCCAAACGTGATTGTTTTACTCTATGTTTTGGTTCCTGGCCAGCTGTGAGAGAAGGAACTGTTAAGACTGTCCTAAACAATAGGGTTGATGAACCTCAAAATGATTACTGTACCCAAATTCAAAGGGGCGTTAGCGTGGCTATCCAGTAGTTACCACCAAAAGAGTTCCCTGGAACTATTAGAAATGCTACCTACGAACTGATACCTACATAAATGAGAGAATACATCTCATGCTTTGTTATAAGAAGATCTTGAAGTTCGCTCCCACATTAGGTAGCACATGTGATCAAACTTCAAAGGGGCGACTGTAACATCCTAGGTTTTCCTTCATACAAAAAAATCGTAGTTCCATTTCACCCTATGTTGAGACGCCACTGGCCTCACGTACATCGAAAGAGAAAAGAGAGTTGATTGTCAAAATACATCCTATGGTTAGAAGGTGAAGTTAGCACGTTACGCGACTGCGTGTCAGGGGAACCGGCAGAGAGAAGAAATGGAAGATGGTTGATTATTATCAGTTGACCGCTGAGCGTATTAAGTTCCCTTTTCGAAAGTTTTAGTGAGTGTTTGTGAGTGCAAAAACCGAAGCCATTGCTACCTGGAGTGCCGCTCGAATCTATTTTACAGGTAGAATTCAGATTAATTTAAATATTATGAACGACTAAACGTTTACTAACCTTATTTGTTGGTAAACAACATTGGAATTCTCATTGTTTCAGGAAATTTAGTGTTTTCATATATAGGCCATTATTATAGATTGTTTCCTTAATTATTGTTTAATTCAATGATGTATTATTAGGTTGTGTTTGGGCATTTGTCATTAATACTGTTGTCTTATGAATGTAATTCTTTTGTTCACATCATGCTTTGTTTGATTTCATATAACTATTTCCTTTGTTTCACATAATGCTTTGTTTAACTTCATATAACTAATTCCTTTGTTCACATAATGCTTTGTTTGATTCATATAACTCTATTTCCTTTGTTCTCATAATGCTTTGTCTGATTCATATAACTCTATTTCCTTTGTGCACTTAATACTTTGTTTGATTCATGTAACTCCATATAGCATGTGATTCCATCATGTTCGATATTATTGCCTTTGGAGTTCAGGTGTCTACCATAACAACGAATGCCTTATTTTACAGCTTTCTACAATGTGTTACTGGAGTGTAACCGATCACCTTAATTTACTGTACCCTATGGTGCGATAGGAATTGCCAATCTCTCTGTAGTTCTGAGCCTGTGATTAAGCAGGAACGTATAGAGACCTCCACTAGTGGTAGTACTAGCATGGTCAATATGGAATAATGGATGTAACCAGTGTACGTAGCACTCTGGTGTTATATCGAAGGTCAACGTTGTTAAGTTGCCTCTATGTCATGTTATCATTATGTATGTCTTGTACTGTTGTTCTTGGTCATTTTACTGTGTAATGTACTTGCCTTACTAGCCATGGTTATTGTTGTGTATATTTCGTACTGTGTTAACTTATTCTTCTTACTGTCGTGATGTACCTTGTTGTCGTTATGTATATTTCCTTCGGTTGATTATGTAGATTTTCTGCTTTCATTATTTATATTGCTTATGATCGTTTACTTATACCTGTCTCTGCTATTTATGTCCATAATGCATTCTGGTTCTTATTATTTACTTGTGATTGATATTCTATGAAGATTTGTTGTTTATTTATGCCATGATCTCGTACTGCTATTTATTTATCTATATGCTCGTATTACATGATATTTCATTTAGGGGTCTCGAGATTGTGGACCATTCCTATACTGTTGTATGAGATTTCTTAGGTTCCTGGATCGAAGGCCTTGAAGGGCCGGTCCCAAGGCCTTAAGGCAGGGACCGTTACCATCATGTGCTATAAGGCATGAGAGAATATACCTTTTATATCAACCGCGAAACTTTCTGTCATTTTTTCAGAGCCGCCGCTGGACCTCCATGACCTTCCCCGTGTTCCCAATTCCTTAGCTCATACAATATTATAGTTATGGCTCACATACCCTGGGGCCGTGACCATGACGATGGTCATAATTAGTCATTTACTTATTTGCCATGATTATTATCCTGTTGCATTATTGAAGTATACATTTGCTATGATTATTAATTCTTGCTGTACCATTGAAGTTGCTATATTTACCATGTTACTATACTCTTTTATTATGGAAGTTGCTCTGATTATCCTGATTATCGTCTGTGCTGTATTGTTATAGTTTCTTTTCCTAGATTGTTATACTTGCCTTTGCTAGCTGTTAATATTTCATCTTTTAGTTTTAAACAAGTGACCAAACACCACCTAAAGGGGTTTTATGCCTGAGGCTTTCCCTATATTTTTAGACCCTTAATAAATAGCTGATTGTCTGGGTCTAACCGTTGTGTTTTATTTACCATCTTTGTTTCCCAATTATTTTCACTAATCTCAATTATCACGAACTTGAATTATTACGTAAACATAACATAGAGTCCTACCCTTGCTAGACGATCACATTAAATGGCCAAGTCTTTGTATCTGGAGTCATTCAGACTCCAGGGCCGTAGTTAGTTTTGAAGATGATATTTGTCATTCTTTTCGAAAGAAAAAGTGGCAAATGGAGACATCATCTCACGTTTTCAACAAAATATCAGGATTAAAATTGTTTTTGAACAGATGATATTCTTGATATTTCCATTGATTGCAGACTAGATAAAATTACCAGTTGGACTTATCGGTTTTGTATGTTCAATCAGATGTTAGTGAATTACCTCAAATTTTGAAACAAATATTTTCATCTTCGTTAATCCAATCTAAATACTAAGAGATGTACCCAATTATCATTGTGTTGATTTATTGAATGTTTAATAAAATATTTTTTTTTCTGCCTCACTCATTAAAACAAATATTGTGTCTTGAAAACGACAGAAGATGTCTGTCGTAACGTTGGAGAGAACGAAATCAAGATGATGGTTATAGCCCAAACAATAATTCAATACAAGTTCCATCATCAAAAATGAAAAACATCAGGTAAAAAAGAAAATGAATTTATTTGGGCAAACGAATATTAAGTTCTTGGTTCATTTTTTTGTAAAACTGCGTAAATTCAATTAAAAACAGAAAACTTATTTGAAACAACTACATAATAACTCACATAAAAAAGGATCGAATGTGACTTTTGCAACTCAAACACTTGAGAACTAAAACAATGATGAAACTACATGAAAAAAAAACAGAAACATTATATTATATATAAGGATTTTCTAGGAGAGCGTACGTATACTGTGCCCCTGTACGTAGTGTTGGGTAGTACACTTCTTAAAATTGAGTTTGTAAGAGGTGCCGCAATTTTGTACTGAAGCGGTACATTGTAGCACTTCAAATGAGGTGAGGAGGTCTCGCCGTTCATGACGGGATACGATGTCGAGACAAGATTTGTACTAGTATATACGACGGGTTGTTGAGACGGTGTAGCGTAGCGAGGGCGAGGTAGGTAAGAACTAGGAACGTTGTTGGTCTGTCTCACTTCGAAGATGTCGATGCAAAAGGAGGGTAACGTTAACTGTTGACATAATTGAAGTAATAAAAGTGGCAAAATTTAGAAGGCAAATTAATTGTTGGATTTTGAAACTTTAGGACGGTGAGCGAGTGAGGGAAAGATTTTACTGAATATGAGGGTTTTGTTATTCAAAATAATGGAAGCTAACCGTGATTATATATTCTCATGTAATTAAAAAATTTTAAGTTTCCTCTCACATCATACACAGTTTTCCTGTTCGTTTTAGAACAAACTGTTTTTATAAAAATTTATCCAATTACTAGTGATTTCGAGCTGAATTCTTTTTGTGAGACTTCATTATGCCGAATATTGCTTATTTATGACTCTCATCGCAATTTCAACATTTATTAGGGTCAGTTATTGAGTATTACACCCCGTCACTAACCCCTGATCTATATGCTTTATTGTTTGCTAACTAAATATTGTCAGCCAAAAGTTCAAAAGAATATATATATTGAGTATTACCACTCCGCAAATTTCATCTATGTATTTTATCATTTGTGTTGATTTGGTTGATAAGAAACAGAATATTTCGCCCTTTTATAATAATAACAACTCTTTCAATTTTTCGTCGAATCGACTTTTCATGTCTTCTAATTTTTCTTTATCTATGACGAACAAAATTCCTAATAATAATTAATATTTTTAAATCGGAAAAATTAACACTATGATGTCATAAGATACTGGTACTAAAATACCAGGTAGTAATCGAGAGCTTAGCGTTTTATTCCTTCTCTGAAGAATCAATATTTTCATACAATCATCGAAAATGAAATTGTTTTTCTGTTGAGTTCAAAGAAACTCCTATAAAATCCCATCATATTTGGTAAGAGGTGCCAAAGTGACAAAGACGCCGCCACGCCATAAAACCCTCCGTAATTCCATAATTTACGGCATCTGTGTACTGTCTACTATGAATCAGTACATTCCCTGAGCCCGCATTTACCTCTGTCTCTGTCGTTTTTATACCGGTGACCAGGACTTATCCCCTCTCCCTCTTTGTAGTTGTCGCGTGGCTCCATCGCTTCCTGGTCCTCATCGAGGCGAAGTGGGACATTTGAAGTGAGCGGCTCATTTATAACATTTATACAATGTACCACATTGTATAAAAATGAGCCGCTCTTACATTTCCTCGTCGTGTACGGGACAAATGAGCCGCCTCTTGTAAGAGGTACCCAACAATACTGTATTGAGCAAAAGATATGGATAAAATAGCAGGAGCATTCAGCATAATCTCTCAAGAACCTAATGTTGAATACAGTAAATAAATCGTCAATTTGAGATAATGATACTAATAATAATAAAGAACATAAAGTTCTACTGTTCCGTAATCTAAAAAGGGCGTATTCAGCATGCCAAAATGAGACTTTTTGAGCTAGAGCCATTCAGTTAGGAAAAAATCACAAAATCGCTATAACTTCTACAAATTCTTCAAATTGTCTAAAAATTTGAGGCTAGCGGTTTCTTCAGAGACGACCTTTCTCTGGGTTTCTTGGTCTATTTTTTTGCCTGTGACATCCAAAATGTTCTATAGTTTTAAGCTGGGCGCTCAACTTCAGAAGTCGGCTACTAATATTCCGACAGATAAAACACTTATCATAGTTAGGAAAAAGCTTGAAGAAGATCAAACCCTTAGTGAAAGAACTACACTAAGCGTGAATGCAATTATGGAAATGCTTTCTATTTGTATTAAAACAACATATTTCCAATTTGAAGAAATCTTTTATCAACAAGAATTCGGAATGGCTATGGGTTCACCACTATCACCAATTTTAGCTGATTTATATATGGAAATTTTCGAACAGAAGGCATTAGAAAAATATGTACTTAAACCCAAACTGTGGAAAAGATATGTAGATGATACTTTTATTATTTGGCAACATGGAAGAGACACTATAGATGGATTCCTTCAATATCTAAACAATCAAGAGGAATCAATTAAATTCACAATAGAAATCGAGAAGGACAGACAACTTCCATTCTTAGATGTACTCGTACATAAACAAAATGGAATCCCAAAAACCACTGTGTATAAAAAACCAACGAACACAGGACAATATCTACATTTTGATTCAAACCACCAACTAAACACTGAATTGGGAGTAGCAAAATGTTTATTTGATAGAGCAATAAATATTTGTTGTACTGAAGAAGACCAAAATGAAGAAATAAATAACATCTCGAAAACTCTTAGAAGCAATGGCTACCCCAAAAAGATATTAGAAAAAGCTAAACGAACAAGAGAAAGTCAACCTGAACCAACAGATATAAATCAGACCATTAAAACCGTAATTCCTTATGTAAAAGGTTTGTCGGAGAAAATGAGAAGAATTGGAAATAGATACAACATAACGACTGCATTCAAAACTCAAGACACTATCAGAGCTAAACTTACAAAAGTTAAGCCTAATAATGAGACACAAAGGACAAAGAACTGCATATATGAATTACCTTGCGAGTGCGGAAGATCTTACATCGGAGAAACTAAACGCCCTCTGAATGTACGAATAAAAGAACATCAGAAGCTTCTACGAGTACTAGACAGCGACAAATCCAGGTTAGTCCAACATGCTGTAGATGAGAATCATCGTATAAAATGGGATGAAGCATCAATAATATCCAAAGAAGAAAAACTTGCAAGAAGAAAAATCAAAGAAGCAGCATTTATGAAAATAACACCAGATTCCATAAGTGCTCCATCCATAGATCTGCCAGAAGTTTGGACGCCGATAGTTCGATCCAACTTAAAAAGATCATCATATCACAGATGAGTATATAACATCGTTCATTTTTCTTTCATGACTTCTGTCATATTGACTTTTTGAAAATTGATAATTTTCAAAAGGTTTCTTACTTTTCTCCTTGATAAAGATAGAAGATGTCTATCGAAACGTCGGAAAACATTACATCCACAATAGATGATGGTAATAGCCCAAACAATCATTCAACACGAGCTCCATCATCAACAATATCTCGTCATCTACTTTTTTCTATTTAGCTTTTCGCAAATCTGATTGAATTTCCTGAGTGTACACTAGAAATGAACCGAAAAAGTATTTTTCGAAATTTTTGTCAGGCGAGCAGTTCAACTGTAAAGTACGATCATTGAGTGTAAATATACTCAATGGTACGATGTACCAGGTTGAAGTTAAAGCGCAGGTATGCAACCATTACGACACCAACGCAAGAATAGTTGGGTGAACTGTCACTTGACTTTGAGGTTTTTTAACGCATTGATGATCTTAATGCATTCACAACCGTGTAAAAGTTTAGTTAAACGGTTACGATATCCATTTCTAATTGTAGACAAAAAAGAGGATATCAAGAAGATATTTCTTAATGTGTACCGTTTGCAAGGCTCTTGCACAAAATGTGAGCCTTTCCTCGCATATATTTATTGGGAAATAAGAGTCACATTTTGATATTCAAACTACACCCCTGCAAGGTTTTGGAACATCTTTCCAACACTCAATAAAAAAATTGCTGTTCCTTAGTCCCGCTAAAGCTCGGGAACAGCAGAGTTGTTTTGGCTAATTTTAATCTCAATGCATTCATGAAAGTCCAGTGAAAGTTTAAATTCTGATAAAACATGGAAAATTAGCTAGGAAATTTCGGGAAATGAAATAACAGCTGGGGCTATCGTTGACTTCACAATATGGTGAATACGCCGGGTTCAATTGATCGATTCATATTTGCTAAATATTGCCGATGGAATGTTTGGTAAATAAATAATGACAATTGTTTGGGCGCTTGCAAAGATCCTATCGAAAAATGAGAAAGCGTTAGCTTCGACTTTAATAGCTGCAACTTTATCAGATAACGGACGAACTCCACATTCGGCCTTGAAATTACCACAAACATGTAAATCGACGAACCACCAGTTTGTAACATTGCCAAAAATGTATGTCGCAAATTCTTCAACTATGCGAATTGGTAATTTGGGACGAATGTACAATTACACACAAGAGATCGCTGGACGGAGTGGACAGGAATTTAAAAGAAATTAAGCAACAATCAAAACATTTTTTGCGAAGCCATTCATCTGTTGTTAAGTGTTTATAGTCGACATTTCCTGCTTCTAGTTATTCTCTGATTAACAACATTTTGATGATGCAGTACTGCCAGAAGAATATATTGATCCCATTCTCAACGTTGAGAAACTAATCCTTCGAAGATATAATTTCTTATAGTTTGAAAACTCGCCACAGCTAACTGACCTAATGTGAGTGCTTTCACCATTTTTGGCGTACTTATTCACCTGAACAGGGAGTGTTTATAGATGCTCAAATGTCTGTAATTTTTGCATATTTCGGCAAAACTGATATCAATCGTTTTGTCTGGACTTGCTAATAAAAGTAGTATTTTTCGAAGTTTGAAATCTACTCGCAAGTAGTTTGAAAAGCGCTACTGCATTGTTGCCACAGTTATCCGACCCAACGTCAGCGCTGTCACCATTTTTATACCTATTATATCCGCGAAGAATAAACTCTTCAATTTACAATTTTGTATGGCAAGCATGTTGGATTTTTTCTAAAAAAGTTGGGATTTATATCATATTACGATTCCTTTTCTACCCTACCGAAAAAATGAGTAATTGCTGAATTTTGTATAAAATTTATTTCATTGTGCCTTGTTTTCCAAAATTATTTGGTCTGGTTGTAAATTAACGAAAATTTTGAGGAAACAGAAAATACCAATTTCGGAATTTCAGCAGAATCTACAATTTTTCTGAAGAAATTTATCGAAATATGAAATGAGGAAATGCAGAATTCGAATAAACTAACCAAAAGCTATTTACATTTAAAATTTCTTCTAACCAATAATCCATCACAAAATTCAGAAAAAATCTGATTAATCCAAAGTAGTATTGCCAACCGTATTAATAATTTCTTCATCAAATTAACTTTACAGATTGCTTCAAGCGAACCAGTCATGAATCCTCTAATATCAAATATTATTTTTACGTTATCGTGAATTGTTTTCAATTATGAATCATACTTTGAACGCCATTTATTTTCATTATAACCTCCATTATTTTCATGCCTTGTGTTGGTATTCTGACGACGCCAAGCAAAATGGTATCACGTACGTCTGACAGACAAGTGAAGTTAGACATCATATCGTGAAAATATGAGGAAATGATTCGAATTTTCCAAATGAAATCGATGAAAAGTGGATTTATTATATTGAAAGATTCATTCAATTAATTTCTTGAGTGTATGGAAGTAAATCTACCACATAAATAAAGGTAAGCAGTCTTTGTATTCAAATAACAGTACGTCGATGCAGATGAAGTTCATAAATGCATTTTAGTAATGTCAAAACATCCATCATAACAAAATTGTATCGGTACTTATGATGTTGATTGTGTTACAGAGAGTTATTTGTATTCGGAGGCGCACTTAATGAAATGGAGGTTTATTATAAGCCCAATGATATTGTCTGGGTTAAACTGGGCCCATTTTGGTGGCCTGGAGAAGTTGTAGAAAAGAGCACTGTGCCCAAAGATCTTATTGAGTTGCTGAAGAAAGAACCAATTGCCATAGTCAGGTTTTTTGACGATGATGGATTTTAGTAAGTGAATATTTGTGCCTGTTGTGTCTCATTTTTGAAATGGCTATTAAACTTCCGGATATAGCTATTGATATTTACTCAAGATTCAATTAACTTCAAGTTATGTTTTAGTGAATTCGTTAAAACCTCAGAGGCCATATTCCCTTACAATTGTGACAGAAAGTTTGATTTCATCAAAAAAGGAATGGGTATGTTTGGTGAAATTTTTCCATAGATATATAGATGTCCAGGAGAATGTGGGAGATCTCTCGGATTCAGATAGAATATTAAGAAATAAGATGACAAGTTCCCATAAAGTTTTTTTGTAGCGCCCCTCTCTATGGAGATACGGCCTCCAAAAAGACGCCACCGGTAATTGATTTTTCTTGAATAACTTTTATAAACTACATTATATAGTTTAATGAAAATTCAATACAATAAATAGTAGTAAGGACCTCTCAAAATACTGCTTTCAAAACATAATGAGCTTGTTTAGTTCATCAGGTGTGGACTAAATGTGAATCCCATTATCAAATCTGAATCCGAGAGATCTCCCACACTTTCCTGGACATAGTATATGAGTATATATAGAGTATATGCTTTGCAACATTGTTTTTTTCCAGATGCATACAGAGCAAAAAATCCTAAAATGGCTTCATTTCCCAAAGATGTCAGTGCAGCAGAAGTAAAGACTGGAGGAAATGCAAATATTTTAAGTGATCCTTATTTTACTAAAGAACGTAAAAGGAATTATGTTGCTGAAATTTTTGGCTCTCCATCCGCCAAGAAACCTAGAGAATCCATTAAGGGTCGAACAACCCGTAAGTATGAATTCTGTGGAGAAGGCTAGTTTCAAGATGTATTTTTGCTTACTTTTCTTTTTCAATTACATTAAAGTTATATAGTAAGTTTGTAATTCTCTAAGGAGATGCCTTTTAGGAAAAGGGCCTTGTCCTTGTGGATTTTAAATTCTTGAGAACTTCCATAAAATGTTTATGTGATGATTTGGTTTAATTTCTCTGAATCTTTGATAAATTAATCTTTGCAGATTAAAGTAGGCTTTGTGACCAAATATTCAAACATATAGCTGCTATAGTTAGTTCAACAATAAAGCTATTGTGATATCTCCAACCAAAATAGGTACCCACAAAATTGGAAAAAAAAATATAGAGGAGTTTACATAACTTCAAAAAGGATAATTTGCAGTACTTATAACAAGTCACGAAAATATATGAATAAAATAAAACAACAGAAAAAAAATCCATCTTATACAATATTCATCTCGTACATTTCTCAAATAACAAAGAAATTCCATCTTGGACTATCTAGACGAGCTGTGAAACAAAACAATCTTCCTGTGATGAATATAAAAAATATGCTGGAAATTATTTTCAAAACACAAATGTGGTTAAATAAGCTTTTGAATAAATGGAAAATTTGGCTTCAATCTTATTTTAAATGTGCTGCAATTTCAGTTTTAGTAGTTCTTTATTGTCAACAATGAACAAATGGCCATCAACCAGGGGTTCTTCAGCCTTTAAATTTACAAATAATAATAATAAATTTACTAATAATAATACAATTTTATTATTAACATTTTCAAAAGAGCCTGTGTGGGATGTTTTCTTGTGATGCTCCATCAGTTTTGAATGAAATTTCTTGATAAGTCTATTCTCTCACTTCTCATTCACTTATTGGTTCTATTCCAGTTTTTTCAAACAAAAGTTTATAACGAGGATTATTTAAAACATTGTTTGGGTGTCACTTTCTTGTTATCACTGTTAGTGCTGTTGTTTCTGCTACTTGTACATTTTTTATTGACCTAGGTTTGCAGTTTGAGTACAATGGGTGTGCATCTTCTATCAAAGGACTACATATTGTCTTATACAATATTTTTGCAGCTGTGCAGAGGTTGATTCCTTGTCCCTGTTAAGTTGATTTGTTATTATTTAGCTTTGAATTTGTTTTTTCTTTGTCATCGTGTGAGAATTGCTGTCTATTTGTGTTCCCAGATATTTTATAGTTGATGAGGGTTCTATAGTTGTTCCATTCATATTGATAGTGAATATGGGCTGTTGACGTGGTCAAAGATGATGAACTGAAATTTATTAGGATTAAGGTTCAACCTCCATTTGTTAAACCATTTTGAGATGTCGTTTATTACTTTTTATTGTCTTTGAGTGCAGCTTATCACTGATTTTTCATGTATCATTAGTGTTGTGTCATCAGCGAACTGTAGTACATATTGTTTTCTACACTTATTCATATACGTATCATAGCAGTAAAATTTATACAGGGATGTTGACAGAGCTGTGCTTTGCTCAAGACTGTTAATCAAAATTTTGAATACACTGGTATGTTATTAACCTTAGGAGAGCGTTTAGGAACAGCTAGTGCAGCTCCGATTCATTGGCCTCCTCGGTCATGTGATTTTAATCCCTTGGATTACACAGTTTGGTCTTTTCTTAAAGAAAAAGTTTATGCTGCAGAGGTAAATTCACCGCAAGATTTGAAAGATAGAATACAAC
This sequence comes from Micraspis discolor, assembly GCA_030674115.1. Classification (NCBI taxonomy): domain Eukaryota; kingdom Metazoa; phylum Arthropoda; class Insecta; order Coleoptera; family Coccinellidae; genus Micraspis; species Micraspis discolor. The sequence goes on from JARTUT010001323.1 coordinate 697,320, forward strand.
GTCACTTTAATGATCTCACAGCGGACTTCCAACCATTTAGAAGATTAATGCATTTTTTAGAAAAAAGGACAGCCTTGTGTATTCGTGAAAACGGAGGACATTTTGCACACCTACTCTTATTGAAATCATATTTATGTTATTAGCCTTTACTTTATACGAACATCGGTTATCACTTCATAATTTTCAAATCAAAATACTCCGAAAACGGTACAAAGTATCGAGTTTTACCTAGAGTACCTTTTTGTGTGAAATTGAATGATGTTTTAGTACGCTTGAAATTTTGCTCAATAAATCTAATACTAAAAAAGTTATGTTCAATACTACTTGGTACAAACCGTGTAACTAGCGCCCTCTACGAGAGTCAGACATAAAAACGAATTCATTGGATGTATCAGCTTCCAAAACATATTTGTACAAAATTTCATTACAATGTTGCCAGTAGACAAAATTTTAAAAAATTTGTATAATTTTTTTTTCTTCAAGGCCCTGTATCTTGAATACGGATGGCGTTACGAAAATTTTTTACTGAGCAAATCCCAATTATTTTTCAGTTTTCTATCTATTCTAGAGGGGGGGTCACCTTTTTTTGAAACACCCTGCATATGTTCAAGCCTAAAGCAGTAGACCGAGCCCTGCCCAATGAAGTTCTGCACATTTGATACAAGAATTGAAAGTGAATGGCTTGTTGATCTTTTTTCTTGTTTATATGCGCATACACTCTTTTCTGTATCAGTTTTTTGTATATTTTCCCTAGAACTGGAAGTAAGGTGATAGGTCTGTAGTTTTCCACCTTTTTAATATCTTAATTTGGCTCATGTATATTTATGATGGTACCTATTTTCCAAATTTTCGGGAATATGTTGTTATTCAGACACCATTTGCAGTATCAATTCTTCTGGTTTTATTATATTATTTCATCTTTTGGTAAAAACAAATTTTGGACCACTAGTTTGAATTTTGACAAACAATATTTATTCTTGTTTTTCTAAATGATTTACTAGTTAATTATAATTATACCAGTTTTTATACATCAAAATATCTTTTGCAGAATCCGAACCCCTTATTACGCATAGAAGGTTCCTTGGTTATGATGACTACGAAGCCAGAGTTCTGATTCCCTCTGCCGAAGATGCAAATCAAGATGACGAAATCCCTGTCATTGTACCCAGAACAGAAACATTCAATAAATTCACCTGCCCTAGTTGTCACTTCTCCTCTGACAGATTGGGTATTTTAATGAAGCACACCAGTTGCCATATCAAAGAGATAAGCTTTCAGTCTAGAAATCCAATAAAGAAGATTCAGAAAAAAAAGAGAAAGAGAGTACTAAGCGATAATGATGTCTCTAGCGATGGAAAGAAAACAAAGGCCAAAAGAAAAAGTACTGTAAAGAAGGTAGAAGTTGAGGATGCAAGTAGTGAAAGCAGTGAAGATTTTGCAATTACACTTCTTTCAGTTCCCTCAACCCCTTCAGTACTTAAAGATACCAAGCAGACTGTTGAGCAAAAGAAGGATATATGCAATGACATAATTGCTGATTGGGATGATGAAAGTAATCATGAAGATTCTCTTGTGGATGACACACTTTTGGTTTCGACATTATCAGAAATAGAACCTTCTGAGATTATCGCAAACACTTCATTATTAGATTCATCAACCTTTCAGCCTTTAGGTGAAGATCTGCAATCAACCAAAATTGATGAAGATACTTCTGAGAAAAAAAATAAATCTTCAGAAGAATCTATCACAGATAAATCATTAATAACTGAAAAAAATCCGAATAAGTCATGCTTCGACTTCGATGAAGATGAGGAAGAAACCAGAATTCCAGATGCAACTTCTGGTCGAAAAATACCAAGAGTCATTCCGATATCGGAACGTCGAAAAACTTATGAGCTGGAAGATGAAATCATTGATGACGAAGAAGAGAAAAAAAAGAAAGAAATCCTCCAGGAATCTGAAGCTTTATCTAAATTGACGGAAAGTTCTCAAGACGAAGATAAAGAATCAGAAAATTTGGAAAAAACTTATCAATCCTTGATGGAATCTACGGAGAACTTGGAGATTCCCGACGTCCCCAATATTCTGAAGAACGAACAAAATTTTCATTCTGCTAAAACTGTAAAATATCCGGATAAAGATGTTGTAGAGTCTTCTGATTTAATTGAACCTGAAGTGGTTGAAGATAAAATATCTGCGTCTGAAAAACTTGAAATGGTGAAGGGAACACAGATGGCAGAATGTTCTTCAAAAAAGGTAAATGAACAAAAATCAGCTGAGGACTCGGTACAACTACTTGATGAAAGAATTGATTCTAAATTTGAAATAAAAGAATCGGACCTTGACGCCTTGATGGCAAAACATCAAATGGAACCTGAAAATTTGGAGAAGGAGTTAGATATTGAATCTGATGTGTCACCAAATGTCTCTTTCATTGTTAATGATGTGGTAGTCACAGACGATATTCTACATAATGAACGACAGCTGCAAGAGGATATTGATAAGTCTGCTGAAAATGAAAATAAAGATGTTAATAAGGAAAAAGAAACTATAACAGAAATTCCCTCAGTAAACAAGAAAATCCGATGAAGGAAATAGTAATTTCTCAAGAAGTTGAAATGGGAGAAACAATACCAATTGAAAAGTCTTCATCTTTAATCATTTCAGAACAAGTAGAACTGCAATCTGAAAAGAGCTCTGAAACAAAAGTTGACGATGTTAAATTCACCTCTGAAATTTCCAGCGATAATGAAGAAGACCAAAAGTTGGAGCCTGAACCAAAAAGACGAAAAACTGATGAGAATAAGTCAAGATTTGCCAAAACTAAAGAAAACTCGTCTCGCAAAAATCGAAGAGGACGCAGTGGAGACGCTGAGAAAGCTAAATTAATAGAAGATGCCAGTTCATCCCTATTAGAAAAAAATGTTAAAAAAGAACTGAAAAAACCTGGATCCTCAAGGTCAACTATACAGCTCAAAAGCGCAACAAAAGTAGACAATACAACACTACCGTCTCTTACTCTACCTATACAAGAAACTCTTGAGGAAGAAAACAAAGTTATTATAGAAACAAGAGAGTTGAACCAAAATAGTGAGATTGACAATGAGAAAAAAATATCAGAGTCTGTAGAGGCAGACATCACCGAGGAGGTTAAATCATTATCTAATGAAGAAAATGAAGTTTCGGCTTTGGTTCCTACATCTCAAATCAATGAGGAAACCACATCGAATGAAAAATTGCGGATGCAGACTAAACCTGGAAAAAAAGAAATTCCTGATGAGACTGAAGATAAATCTAGTAAACTAGAGCGTAATGAAAAATCGCATAGATCACGTCGTAGTCCAGTCAAGGAAAAGAGATTGAGTGACAGCGATAAAACTCATAAGAAGGAGAGCGAATCGAAAGATGACTCCACTCATAGAAGCTCGAAAAGTAGAAGAACATCTAGCAGGCATGAAAAAAGAAAATTTGATTCTTCAGAGGGTGAGAAATCTGATTTGCACGATGACCTCCCAACAAAACATTTCAAAGAATCAGAAACCCCAAAAAAATCGAACAACTCGAAAGATCCTTCTGATAGAGAAATACGCAGAAGTAGCGATCGTGAGAGAAATACTCGAAGAAGTAGCCGTAAGGACAGTAAAATGGTTGATGAGCATCCACAGAAATCTCGGAAATCACCAGTTATAGAGTTGGTAGAAGATCAGAAAGCTCATAATTCTTCTAGTCGGGATTCTAAAAGACAAAGTAGATCAAGTAAGAGCTCTAGAGATTCTTTCACTTCTCTTGATGGTAAGAAATTGAAAAGTCCTGACAGTAAAGAACTAAAAACGCTCACAAGTGGAGAATCAAAGAATTCTGTACGTAGGGAAGCAAAAACGCCACCAAGTAAGGAATCAAAGTCACCAGTAGGTAAAGAACCAAAAACGCCATCTAGTAAAGAACCAAAAACACCATCCAGCAAAGAGCCTAAAACGCCATTAAACAAAGAACGTAAAACATCAAGTAATAAAGAGTCGTCAACTATTAAAGAACCAAAAACGCCAACAAGTAAACAATCAAAAGCATCAATAAGTAAAGAAACAAAAACACCAAGTAAGGAATCCGAAACACTGACTACTAAAGAACAAAAAACACCAAGAGAAGAATCGAAAACAAGGGAAGAACAAAAAACACCTACAAAATGCAGAGATCCAATTTCTCCTTGTGAAAAAACAAAAGATACAATCTCACCATCCAAAAAAGAACATGTAGAATTAGAATCAAGATTAAGAAAATCTGGTAAATCATTGGGAAAAGATGAAATTGATCCAATCAGAGAGTTGTTTGCTCCATCTGGGCATGTGAGTAAAACCAAAGAACAGAAACGTGAAGAACTGAAAAATATATTTTCGTTTGATTATGACGAAAAAGACTTAAAAAAGAGAAAAACCTATAGCCACAGGAGAAAATCAAAACCAATTAGCCCTGAAAAAATTCAATTGGAAGGTTCACAAGCAACTGTTGTGACATTACCACCGGATGAAGAAACCCCTGAAGTTCAAAAGGAAGTACTGTTGAAGTCTGAAGAAATAAGTATTCCAATAGAGGAAGCAAAACCTGAAGAAACAAAAGAAAATGTTCAACAAGTTTCGGAAGAAATTTCTCTAGAGAACGAAGTGATAATTGATGTTGGGACTGAAGAAACCGTTATTGAATCGAAACAAAAACAGAATGCTTGCACATCTGAAGCTCAGATGGATGAAATTATTGATAAACAATCTACTGAAAGTGATAATAAAATCGAGGTAACTCCTGCTAGTGAAATTGTCAGTAATAAAGTAACAGATTCTCTACAAAACAAAATCGATGAAGAAAGTGTTCAAACGAATATAGAGATCGAGATAACAGACCACAAGCAGCCTGTAAACCACAATGTACTGAGAGAAAATGAAGTAGTGGTATCGAAAGATGTGGCAGAGAAAAAGGAAGAATTTTCAAAGGTTGCCAAACCCAGGAAACCTAGAAAACCAAGCAGATGGGATCAAGTAGAGAAGACAACAGTTTGTACTGCTGAAGAAACAATTAAGAGTCACAATAATGAAGAAATTAATAAAGAAGAAAACAAAGTTGAAATCACAAATGTCGAAATACCTGAAGACATATCGATCATCGCTTCTACTTCTCAAGTTTCCTTGGATGTCGATGAATCTAGTCAAACGGAGATTGCGGAGATATTATCAAAGAAAAAACCATTTAACCTCGAAGACAAAAATGCTGATCAAATTGAATTAATATTCGGTAGCTCACCACTCCCAGGATCAAGTGAAAATAACATTTTTGGTGGAGAAACAGAAAAGTTAGCAGAAATAGACCAATCACAATCATTGGGGGTGATAAAAGATGAAAAGGCAAAAGAAGAATTTCCACATGACGGAAATTCATCCAAAGATTTATCGTTTGAGTTGGTTTCTGATATGGATTCACTTGAAAGTCAAGTAGCAAGGATAACACACTATGAAGAACCTGCGATTGAACAGAAGAATCCAAATGAGGTAGAACTTGTCGTGAAAGAAAAAGTTGAATCAATATTAAACAATCCAGAAAAATGTGTGAATCCTGTGCTGGAGTCCATGCAAGAAAAAGTTGACGCTCTGGTAGAATCACTACCTGAGCAATCCAGTTCGAAACCTGAGGAAACCGTGCCACTTGAAGCAGAATCCACCATTTCTGTACTCTCAAACACTGAGGAAGCTCATTTGTTCACTGAGGAAAATGAGAAACCAGTAAATATTCCTTGTGAACCATCTACAAATCTCCCGGATGCTGCACCCAAACCTTCCGATAAACCAAATGAAGTAGCTACTAAACTCACAAATCCCAAAAAAAGATTCGTAAAATGCTTTCAAGCTTCAGAATTAGATAAGAGGAAGAGAGAAAAATCTTTGGAAGCGGAACAAGCAGCCAGTACGGCAAAGGAGACAAAACCACAAACATCTCCTATCACCGGAAAGCCACCGATTGCATTCAAATTGAAAAAACAACTTTTATCAAAGAGCAGCAGTATATTTGATGAAGACGATGATAAAAAGGAAACTAAAGCTCTTCCCAAGTTGAAACCTCTGAAAAAAGATCATTCTTTCCTTTGCAAAAAAAAAGAATCTGTAAGCGTCGCGAAAAATGAAAATTTGCCAACTCTGAGATGTGAAATAACCGATAAAACTGAGAAAAAGACTGAAAACACTCAGAAAACTGACGTGGTTGAAAAAATTTTTACAAGTGTCGAAGAGTTAAATAAGGAACCATTGAATATGCCTATTGTTAAAAATTTGCTCTCCGGACTTACGCCAGTGTCTGATGAGAAAAAAGAAGAATTGTGCCAAAAGGAGGTAGTAGATGTGACCCCAATTAAAAATTTAGAAAGTGAAAATTCTAGCTCATTAGTACTTTTCAGTTCAGAAAGTAATTCAATTGATTTCTGCATAGATTCCACTAAAAGTATGCTGGCCAACATAGAAGAATTCAAAGAATTACAACCAACTCTTAATGAACAAGTTCATAATATTGTAGCAGGTCCTCTGGATAAACCTAATGACCAAATCGATATTTCTAAAACTGAAATAATCACTAAAAATTTTCCAATTGACGAGAATAAAAAAGAGGAAACTGAATATGTTTCTATAGATGGTAACCTGACTGTTGTTTCTGAAAAAGAATTGGCTGAGGGACAAGTAGAAATCACAGCTAATATGTCAAGTAAAAAACCTATGACCCTCTCCAGTTTTTCAATGGATTTCTCTGATGACAGCAATGATGCAATCTCCGAGTCTATCAGGAATAAAAAAATACAAGATATTGCGGACTCTCTTGTTGCAAAAGTTGTAGAAAAAGAAACTATAGTCGCTAAAACTGATTTTGAACAAAAAGCAGCAGTTGATGTAAAAGATAGGTCAGAAGTTACAAAGAATGAGAATGAAAAACTTGACCATGATATTTTAAATGAGAAATTAATCGAGGATAATAAAGAACATGTTGTAGAAATCTGCACCATTGAAGGTCCAACAAACAATATCGAAATAGAATCGATTTCGTTTGAAGAAAAACAACCAACAATTGATGTTGTGCACAAAGAACAGGTTGTGGTAGATGAAACATCATCTGAAATTGAAGCAAATGTGACAAAAGAGGTTCTGATAGATGAAACATCTCAAATTGCAGCAAATGTTACAAAACAGGTTCCGGTTGATGAAACAATATCTCAAATTGCATCAAATGTTATAGAACAGGTTCTGGTAGATGTTACAACTCAAATTGCATCAAACGATACAAAACAGGTTTTGGTTGATGAAACATCTCAAATTGCATCTAATTTTACAAAACAGGTTGTGGTTGATCAAACAACATCTCAAATTGCATCAAATGTTACAAATCCTGTTGAACTTGTGGACAGTCTGAGTTCTGCAGGAAAAAATCAGACTGAAGCCGTTGCAATTGAATTAGCTGTCCATAAAACTGATAATTCAAATGCTATTTCACCAAGCGAAGATGATAGCAAAGTTAAGAAGACTGACAGTGAATCGTTGTCCATCGTCAATGAAATTGAAACTTTACCAAAAACAGCCAAACAAAGCGAAATAAAATCTTTAACAAAACCTGCTGAATCAGTTCCGACTAGAAGCAGGGTTAGAGAGTCGGCTAAAAGTAATGAAAAGAATGTTGTCAACGAACCTTTGGTCATATACAATACAGCCAAGAGTTCCACAGTGACAGATATGTGTGATTTGGAAGATCACATTCCATCTCAGATAGTATTCACCAAAAAAAATGAGGAGGTGATGAAAGTTGCTGCAGGCATTAATAATGATTTATCGAAAGAGAAACTTGTGAAAGAACCTGAAATGTCAAAATTACTCATCAAATACTCTGATAAGAAAGAAGACGCAATATCCAAGATCAGAGGATCAGAAGCAGAAGCAAAAACAAGGGAATTAGAAAAGATATGTACCAAGTCAGAACTGAATTCTCCTAAGAATCTTCCGAAACCTATTATCAAAAGTAAAATAGTTAATCCAGTTGCGAATGCTGGAGTTAAATCGTCAAATAAAGCCATCATTCTGTCAGAAAAAATTATAAGACCTGCAAGAGAAGTAGCTGTTCCAGCACAAAAACGACCTATTGAGGACGTAGAGGATATTGAACCATATGTGATTGCGAAAACCCCCAAACTAGAACCAATAACTCAACAAAAAATATCAGCCACCCCAAAGAACTCTAAACAATTTGTTATAAATGCAAATAGGCAAGTGCCTGGCTTAAAGAAAACTACCGGCAAGGCTAAAATACTGAATCAGACAATAATTAGACCTGCTAGTGATGCCGTTCAAATGAATAAAATACCGGTAGGAGAAGATAATGTTGAATTTGACATAAATTCCATGCCTATTGTATTATCGGATGAACTGTTGACTCCAGAAAGTCTGGAAAGTATGCCTATAGTTTTGGGAGAGCAAGCACAAAAAGCCAACCCTACCAACGAAAGTCCAAAGATTTTGATTGAAAAGAAGGCTCAATTGGCTAATAAATCATTAACAAAGCCAATTTCTATGCCAACCCAAGCTGCAACTCCTCCAACTGTCAGAATGCCTCTGAAGAAAACCACACCTAAAATTCTCCAAACTGCAAGACCAACTCAGAAGATCGTGAGGCAGATGACTCCTGTTTCTTCTAAAGCTGGAAAATTCGTTGTTGTTCCGGAACATCCGAATCGGCCGCAGCAAATAGTGAAGAAACAACCGAACCTGCTGCGCAAGGCTTTAACGCCAACTTGCGCAGCTTCAACAACGCAGAGTACGTCGTCGGAGACGACTGGTCACAAAATCATGATCTTTACAAATCAGCAAGGAAAACAACAGCGGTTGCTGCTGACTCCTGCTCAACAGAAGTTGATCGGTATGCAATTACCCGGGAAGACAGTCATGAAAAGTTCGGCAGTTACGCAAAAATCCCAACTTGTGAAGGTTCAAACGGGGACTCAAGCTTCCACATCTAAACTTCCTGGGCAAGCCCTCCAGACACCTAAATTTAAAATGAACGTTGGTACACCAACACTTTCCTCTCCGCAATTGAAAATAGTGCCGCCACGTAAAAGTCAGAAAGTACCTGGACTAACGCCTAGCAAATCCCAACAAAAAACCATCTTGATTTCAAATCAGCACGGTCAAATGGTTAAAAAGATTCAAGGGACTAATGAAGCATTGCTTGATAAGCAAGTTGCAGAACAGTTGGAAGCAATCAAAAACAGTAGCATGAAAGCACATCAGAAACAACAAGAAGCCACCTCGAAAGCTCCTATTCCTAAATCTCATACCGTAACTTCAAGAAAACCTTCCATCAAGAGGCCTGAATCCAAGCAACCAATGGCAGCTCAAACTAAACCTGCTTCAACTCCAACAAGAATTGTTGAACCTAAAATCCCCCCATTGTCGCCTTTACAACATGAAAGCCATCCTGAAGAGTTACAGAAACAGTCGCAAAGTAAATCAGTCCAGAAGAATCCGGATCGACCTCTGCATCAGTTGGTTATACAGGATAATATGGGGAATCAGACTACCATAACAGAAGGACAAATTTTAGCTTTGCCCAGCGAAACAGTCGATGGGCAACCTCAGTCTTACATGCTAGTCACCCTTGATGAAACGGGTAACTTAACACCTTTAAACAATGAAGCTTTGATGTCTCTAGATCCGAGTCTAGCAGGTTTGGCGGGTGGTGACTTGAGCAACATGGTGCTGCAGATGGATGCGGGTACATCCAAAGATAACGTTAGCCATACTGCTAAACTTCATGCAGCTCCACCTTCTGCTATAATTCAAGAGAAACCTAGGCAAGAGGTACAACAACAGATGATGCCTTCTAAAACAACACCCGCTGTTGAATCTGCTCAAGTTCAAGTGACCTGCAATATCAATGGTGAACAAGGACAACAGATTATACTGACAGGAGATCCAGTTGCCACACAGAAGTTTCTAGATTCCCTTACCGATGGCAGCACAGACTTGAGTAATATTTTAGCTGGTGCGGAAGGGAATTCGATTTTGATACAAGCCGATGGTCAACAAATTCTTATAAATACCGAATCAACAGATACTGCAGGGATGTTGGAGCATAATACAGCCACTGTTGATCCACATGATCAGGGTAATCCGATGTTCTCTACTCATCCAGGAAAGAATCAAGATATTCTTGCTGCTGCCTTGGCCGACACTGATGTCTTTCAGTCCGAACAAGTAACTAGTCAAGGTAAAATTACACACTCGCAGTTGAGCCCTAGTCAGAGTTTATTCCCAATGAACGTTGGTAATGTTGTGGAGACCTGTTTGACTTTGAATTCTCCCATAATGACTCCTTTAGAAGTTCCTAGTACAAATAGCAAGAGAATACCGGATGAGGAAGCAGATATCCTGACTACGCATGTTCCAAAAAATGTAGATCTACCGATAACTATAACTGATCCGAATATTTCTCAGACAGTCTCTCACCAACAAGTTCTGATGGCTAGCGATCTTCAGAGTAATTTAGAGTTAACCCTGCCCATATCTGAAACCAGCATGTCTGTGGGTATGCATAGTCCTTCTTTTGTATACTCCTTACCTTCTCTAGATGTGTCGGAACACGCAGAGATAAGTCAAAAAACATTTAGTGGAAGTATGCCTCTTTTAACCGAAGATATAGAAATGAAATCTACAACTGTGATAGCATGTAAGGAGAATAGTATTGGTCGAGGACACATGAGAAAAATAGGATCTGGTGGTACTTTCATGGAAGAAGGCTTGTGTAACTTGGGAGCAGAAATGTGTAGTTCGTTAAGTGAGCCACCCCCAGAAATGTTCGATATACCAATTGAAAATGATTATCTGAACAACAAATCACTAAACACAACTCAAGAAAAATCTAACATCCCATCGGTTGAATCCGGCCTACTTACAGATGATAGCTCCTTGGAAATTTCAGTGCAATCCCAAATTGTTTCAGATTTTAAAGACTCATCACAATCAAGTGATTCTTCGAGTTCAGTTTCCCAAGACAAAAAACTGTAAATTTGACTGATAATTTTTTTATTGAGTGAGCAGTTGTACATAGCATGTAAATGTTTATAATAAGATGGTCTTGGGATGTAGAACTGTAGTTCTAATACTCTTATCTGCAGCTTAGTCAATGCAGCCCGTGTATTTTCTATTTTCGGTAATAGCTATTTATACTTTTGAAAAATTGTAGACTTTTTTGGATTGTCATATAAATCAGGTAAGAGTTATTGAACTGCAGGAACTTAATTTTTCATGAAAGAATGTTATAATTCTGGATTTTGTAAATAGGATATTGTTATTCATGTACGAATTGTACATAATAATTATTGGAATTCTAATTAAAACTCAATTTATATATGTTTTTTTTTTATATATATTTAGTTTGTAGATAATGAAAAACATTATTGCACACTTCAGGCTATCTGTCGTTCTTCATGAATGTTCTCTAGAAAATAGATTTTGTTGTGTGACTTCCATACTACGATCAGTTCATGCTATTTTGAATTATTTTACCCAATATAAATATTTAAGCATATAGGCGTTGCATCTTCAAATCAGATGCCATACAATTACTTTATGTAATATAGTTTCTTAAAATAAAAGTTGATTATTTTATGTCTTATTTTTTTCCTCTCTCCGTAAATAAATTGACCTAACCTTTCATTGAAGGTTTCTGTGTTGTCAGTTTAACCTCTGGATGGGAAAAATTATAACTGAATAATTAAATTGAAGTATTTCAGATTCAATTAAAAATAATTTATTTAAAACTTGCTGCGTGATATATTGAAAAGAAAAAACTTTTATGTGTCACTTCGCAATTTGTACTCATTTCATTTGATAATACTGATTATTTGAACTAATAGATCTTCAAAATTTTTTTTCCCAATGAGAAACTGGAATTAAATGAGATTCTAATAAAAATAGAATTTGAAAGGAAGTAATTCTCGCAATAACTAATCATATGAAAATTATAGGTTTTTCACTAAAATTTATTCTTACACTTAGATATATTTGAATATAACATCGTTTTTATCACGGAGAGTTTGTAATTCTAACTTTACAGGACACTGGAGCCAGAAGCTTAAGAACTCTTCAGTATAGCCAATCAAAAAATACATTTTCCTGGCAGTGATACTTCTTTTAATAATTCCAGCAATTCTGATGATATTGTGTTGTCTTTTGATTATTACTTCACTGACAAATAATGCATGCCATGTACCAACCATGAACTTTCTAATAAATAAGTCTTCTACTGCAGTTTCTGGTGCTCTTAGGCCTCCATCCAGATTGCCTGAAACAAAGGGTTAGCAATGAATATTTCACTCAATTTTGTATTTATTTACTGGTATTCCATGAATTCCAAGATTTTCTATGTGCTATTTGATGAGGAGGATTTGCCATTTCGTATGTAAGAGGAAAGTCTCCTTTTAATGTTTTCTTGTAACGTCCAGCTTGGTTTTTTTGTAAAGTTGAAGAGGTATGAATTAATTTGTTGATTGTGGTCCTAATTTTTAAGCTGTCTGAAACCTGAAAATGAAAGTTTTAGATTCCTCGATCACTTTTAGTGGTGGTGACTATTTTCAAAAAAATGCTCACAATTTTAACAAGATGATGAGAGAGTGCCATTTTTTTGTTTCGTGCAAATTATAAATTTTAATGTGAGTTTATGCACTGAAACTCATCCGAGAAAAAAATTTATATTAAAAATAATCTGAAATAGTTTTTGAGGTTAGTAGGTGCTGCTACAAGGGCAGGGGAAGTTTTTGATCTATTAGTCTTCGAGGAAAATCAATTTTTTTACATTTCGTTTCTTGTTGTTAAAGGTGCATGCTAACAGTTCTGCAATTATCATCAAAGATGATATGTATTACTATGGTATAACTATCTATTTTGGTCCTAAATTTTTCTTTCGATCGGTTACACGAAGAAAATCCAACATTCTATGTTGTAGTCATATTGCAGAATTCGATATGCTTTTGACAAGATAAATCGACATAACCAAAAAAGCAAAATATTTTGGTAGATAACATAACTTTAACTTAACATTTTTTAATGTTTTTGGATTGAAAATATAAACATTGTTGCAAGCAATTTTATTCAACATGTTAATTTACATCCACCAATTCAACATTAACACTAATTGCTTCGATGCTGAAATGAATCCATAGTTGCAAATTGAATATTAGTGCCTACTTTTTACATCTGGTAATAATATTCATAATTAAAAATGAATTCATGTAAGTGAAGTTGCCTAATCAGGATTATAGTTTTTCATTGTATTTACTTCAGCATATGGAGCAACGAAAGTACGAACTCTAGGAGATGGGATGGAACATTCAGAATCAGACCTGAATGTAAGCAACAGAAAAAAAGAATTTTATATCGAACTTCCACAAAAACCATCACTGACGATTTTGAAATCTATGAGACCTATTATTCCAAGATCTAAAATATTCAAAACAGTCCCGACATACATTCCTAAAGAAAAGAGACCTAAGTACCTTACAAGAAAGCCAAAGGAACCTAAATTCATTCCATATGAACCTTATAAAGGAGCTGTTTTCCCGATCATTGTTAGAAAAAAACCAAAGCCACTGTTGGTATCCACTAAGATATCGAAAAATAATGTAGAGATCCAACATCTGGTAACACAAATGAATGATTTGAGAACAACAGAATTAGCTAAAGATAATAGTGAGATGAACGATATAATGATATCTAAAAAAGATTGGGAAAAAGAAAAGAAAAATTATGAAAATGATATAAATAACTTGAGAGAAAGTAATACAGTTCTAGAGAATCAATTGAAACTCCAAACTCAGGTGAATAGTGAATTGAAAACATTATTAGTAGCTGCTGTTGGTGAAGATTTAGAGACAAGAGTAGCACATTTGACGGAAGATAAACTTCAATTAGCTAGGGCATTGTTGAAATCTGCTAACCATTTAACCACACATCAAGAACAAACAGAATGGTTATCTGGGCAATGTGAAGTTTGGAGAAGTAAATTTTTAGCCTCAAGGTTAGTATTAGGTCGGAAAAGAACATTGAATGTTGATTTTCTGCCGAGATGCTCTATAATTAAAAAAACATTTTTACAGTTTAATGGTTGAGGAATTGGCCAAATGGAAATCAGCTTTGACAAATCGAATTAAAAACATTCAATCTGTAATGTCCAGTATTTTGGAGGATCATTATCAAGCTAATAGGTCCTTGATAAAAACTGCTTATAACTTGAAGGAGGTCTCTGAACACTTTAGAATAAATCAAAATATTTTACCAACTTTGAAGAGTACTGATATCAATAATTTATCACATGCTAATTCGAGGATGAGCCAGGAGCTTTTTGATAAATTCTGTACATTTAATGAGGAGAGTTTTGGGAAATTTTACAACGAACTAATGGCTATACCCAATCTCTCTAGGCATGAAGATAATGCCAGAAAAGTAAGCTGATTCACAAAATTTGAATTCTACCTTTTTGATTGCAGATAATCTGTTTAAGAGTTTTTCAAAGAACCGTGTAAAATGAACTTTCAAGATTTTACTCAACGAATTTTTCTATCCTATGTTTCAGATTTATGTTGAAATAATGTATAAAATATTGCATTCCTGTGACTAATCTTTTATTTATTCAAACGGGTTCTTAGCTATTACCATTTATTAAAATATGTAATTTTTGCTATTGAGAATAGTAATAATTTCATATTTTCTTTTGTATAATCAAACTGAAGAAGAGAATGATATTTCTTGACCATAGAATTCCCCAAAAATGTTTATGCAACAGTCAAAATTCATTAGCATCGGACTGAAAATTTACAAGAGATTTCCCAGCTGTTGCCAGAAGAGTCGAGAAATAATATTTGGTTTTCATCAATATCAATTGATATCTCAAAAAAATAATTGTTGCTCATAATCCTATTTTCTTATTCTTTTTGGAACGAGATATTTTATGATAATTGTTGCTCCAGATTCTTCAAGATCCCGTCAGCATTTCTATGAACCACGAGGAATTGTGCAAAGCTGTACTGGGAGTAGCTGGGTCTGCTGCAACCGATGCAAAATTCGAAAAATATCAGCCCCGTTCTACTTGCTGTTCTCATTGTACTGGAGAGTTCAAGGATATTTGATAGTACATAGGTATAACAAATTTTTATAGTTAATACATCATTTTATTTCAGCTATATTGGCTATAAATGAAAATATTCAAAAATGTTGATTCTACAATAATTTTTTGAGATATTTTCACACCAAAAAAGTTCTAATGGTTGTGAAGTTTGGTCAATATTTAAGTTATATACTAATATTTATCTTTTTGTTGAATTCATATGATTCTTAAAATATAATATTGCAATATTATATAATTGTTGGGAAATAAAATGGCGAATATATTCTTAATAACATTTTGTTTTAATCTAAATATCACCCTATCATCAACTTGAATTGCATACTTTGCTGTTCAGGCTAAATATGGAAATCCTTATGAAATCATGTGTTTTTTTGCTGGTCAAGTGTGTTTTTCGGCTGGTTTAGCCATCAAACACCAATGTCAAAATGGAATTTTAAAGACGATACATGATAGAAAAACACAGTTATTATTAGTGTTGGGTACCTCTTACAAGAGGAGGCTCATTTGTCTCGTACACGACGAGGAAATGTATGAGCGACTCATTTTTATATAATGTACCACTTCACTTCAAATGTCCCACTTCGCCTCGATGAGGACCACGCGAGTCACGCGACAAATACAAAGAGGGAGAGGGGATAAGTTCCTGTCCTGATCACCGGTAAAAAAACGACAGAGACAGAGGTAAATGAGGGCTGAGGGGATGTACACAGAAGCCGTAAATTATGGAATTACGAAGGGTTTTATGGCACGGAGGCGTCTTTGGCACCTCTTACCAAATATAATGGGATTTTATAGGAGTTTCTTTGAACTCAACAGAAAAACTTTAAAAACAATTTTATTTTCGATGATTATATGAAAATATTGATTCTTCAGAGAAGGAATAAAATGCTAAGCTCAATTACTACCTGCTATTTGTGTACCAGTATCTCATGACATTATAGTGTTAATTTTTCCGATCTAAAATATTAATTATTATTAGGAATTCTGTTCGTCTTTAGATTAAGAAAAATTAGAAGACATGAAATATTCAGTTTCTTTTGAACCAAATTAACATAAATGATAAAATACAAAGATGAAATTTTCGGAATAGTAATACTCATTAAATGACCCTAATTAATGTTAAAATTGCGTTGACCCATAAATAAGCAATATATCTTTTCGGCATAATGAAGTCTCACAAAAAGAATTCAGCCCGAAATTACCAGTAATTGGATACATTTTTACAAAAACAGTTTGTTCTAAAACGAAAAAGAAAACTGTGTATGATATGAGAGGAAACTTTAAATTTTTTAATTACATGAGAATATATAATCACGGTTAGCTTCGATTATTCTGAATAACAAAACCCTCATATTCAGTAAAATCTTCCCCTCACTCGCTCACCGTCCTAAAGTTTCAAAATCCCACAATTAATTCGCCTTCTAAATTTGGCCTCTTTTATTACTTCAATTCTGTCGATAGTTAACGTTACCTTCCTCTTGCATCGACATATTTGAAGGAGACAGACCATCAACGTTCCTAGTTCTTACCATAGACAACCTGTTGGGTTGTCTATGGTTCTTACCTACCTCGCCCTCGCTACGCTAAACCGCCTCAACAACCCGTCGTCTATACTGGTACAAATTTTGTCCCGACGCCGTATCGGGTCATAAAGGGCCAGACCCCCTCGCCTCATTTGAAGTAGTACAATGTACCGCTTCAGTACAAAAATGAGGCACCTCTTACAAATCCAATTTTAAAACGTGTACTACCCATCACTAGTTATGATCTTTTTAAATTTCTTACTTTCGCCCGTATTTGCGCATTTAACTGAGACGTCATCTGAGTTGCAAAACAGTAAAAAACATTTCTTAGTTTTGTGGTTAATATCATGTCTGATAAATAATAGGTTGCCAAATATCTCCCTTCAGCCTTTTTGTCATTTGAATTTCGCGGCTATGTACAAAGCGCTACAGAGCTCGTAACTGGCAGTACTATACATAACACAGTATAGGGACCAAGCAGTAGTCGCACTCCGTGGATTTTGAACTGAAATCGCTTACACCAAAGGGAACTCGCGCATTCCTCCCTGGGGATCTAATCTTATCGACCGCGAATTTAAAAATTGATTAGAAAAGGTTATTTGCGTTATCTGAAAACTTAAATATTTTGATTTAATCTGGTTAAGTTTTCACAGTGATATTTAGAGTGTATGGACCATTGTTTAGTCTATATTCATATAAAAATTATGACTCCGCTCATAATGTAACCGTAAATGTAATCACATTTCATCATTAACAGAACGCATTTAATAAAAGATATATTGTTTTATTGTGGTTTTAATATCACTTTGAAAGAAACAGTAATTACTGTTGAAATTTACTCAATAGTTTACTCAGGAACAGCCTGTGAAACTTTTTGAAATGTGTTAAAAATCATAGGTACCTTAGGTTTGTAAGTGAATTGACTCAGTAAACCTCCTGAAATTCCATTGGTTCCTGATATCTCAAGTATTCGTAAAGAAATGACGACAGTAGGCGTAAACTTCCTGAAATTCCATTGGTTCCTGATATCTCAAGTAATCGTAAAGATGTGACGACAGTAGGCGTGAACCTCTTGAAATTCCATTGGTTCCTGATATCTCAACTTATAGTAAAGAAATGACGATAGTAGGCGTAAACCTCCTGAAATTCCATTTGTTCCTGATATCTAACTAATCGTAAAGAAATGACGACAGTAGGCGTAAACCTCCTGAAATTCCATTGGTTCCTGATATCTCAATTAATCTCAACGAATTGAATGAAGCACTACTCAAATAACGGAGCTTTTAATAAACAACATTTTCTACAATACTATATGTATCACTCACCTGTTGGTGTCTAATGGTATTGAGAAAAAAGAAAGTTTGGGATTATTGAAACTATTGTTTTTGCAGTTGTATACGCTACAATTGTTAATCATTTTGAAATTAATATGAAAATAACACAAAATTGAAACAGAATACTTATACTGGAATGAAAATAAATGATTAAATAAATGAGCTTTGCTGGTTCATGGTAGATTTTGACTCAAAGAAATTCCACTGAATTATAGGTTAGGTTATATTTTTTTCTTCAACTTCCTCTTTGAATTTATAAAAGATCTCAAAAAAATTATATTCTTCTAAATATTAAACGAATTAATTATACTAAGGAATTATTTAAGATGTCTAAAATAATAATAATGACATTATTCCAGACATCTTAGAATTATTGATGAAAACAATGAACAAGGATCAAAATATGAGGTTAGAATACCTGCGAGATGCGCGAGTCAGACTTCGTGTAAGAAAATCCACGGAGTGCGTCTACTGGTTGGTATCTATACTGTGTATATAATTGGAAAGGTCTTGACCTAATCTACAAAACGACGCTATGCATGATTAGTTTGGATATTGCGTTCAACAGTTATAGACATGGAGTTCGGTAACGCCGAAATTCGAGCTACTTTAAAGTTTTCCTTCGTTAAAGGCAAATCCGCTAGAGAAACGTTCCGTGAGATTAAT
The DNA here is from genome assembly GCA_030674115.1 of Micraspis discolor. NCBI lineage: Eukaryota > Metazoa > Arthropoda > Insecta > Coleoptera > Coccinellidae > Micraspis > Micraspis discolor. The sequence goes on from JARTUT010001323.1 coordinate 716,035, forward strand.
GGTGTTTTGGGGGACGGTACTCTATCAGTTCGAACCGCGGAGAAATGGTTTCGACAATTCAGAGCCGGTTAAAACGACACCATTTTTAAGCCAGATGGCGGAAGACCTGTGCCGACAAATACCGATCAAATCATGGAATACATCGAGTTAGGCCGGCATGTGACATCTCGTGCCATCGCTCAGGAGATGGGAGTTAGTCACCAAACCATTTTAAACCATCTGCAGAAGACTGGATACAAAAAAATGCTTGATGTTTGGGTGCAGCATGATTTGACGCAAAAAAACTTTCTGGACCGAATCAACGCCTGCGATATGCTACCGAAACGGAACGAACTTGACTTATTCTTGAAGCGGATGGTAGCTGGCGACGAAAAATGGATCACATACAAGAATATCAAGCGAAAACGGTCGTGGTCGAAGGCAGGTGAATCGTCCCAAACAGTGGCCAAGCTGGGATTGACGGCCAGGAAGGTTTTGCTGTGTGTTTGGTGGGATTAGAAGGGAATCATCCACTATGAGCTGCTCCCATATGGCCAGACGCTTAATTCTACCATCTACCAAGTTCGCAACTGGACCGCTTGAAGCAAGATATCGACCAGAAGCTTCCAGAATTGGCCAACAGGAAGGGTTTAGTGTTCCATCAGGAAAACGCCAGACTACACATTTCGTTGATGACTCTTCAGAAGCTACGGGAGCTCGGATGGGAGGTTTTATCGCATCCACCATATAGCCCGGACATAGCGCCAAGTGATTACCATATGTTCCTGTCCATGGCGAACGCCCTTGGTGGTGTAAAGTTGAACTCAAAAGAGGCTTGTGAAAAGTGGCTCTGTCCGTGTTATTTGCAAATAAGGAGGGGGCTTCTACGAGGGAGGTATTATGAAGTTGCCGTCTAGATGGAAACAGATTATTGAACAAAACGGCGCGCATATTTCAACTAAATCCGATCACTGTAACACTTTTTATAAAGCATTGAATAAGGAGCAAATAAGCGGAAGGAAGATATTTGACAACTTATTATTTTCAAGATTATTAATATCAAGGAAGTAGAATTAATTAACGTTGATTTGTAAGAAGAATACGTTACTACCTTTATTTACAGCCAAAAGCCCTAATCTATGTAAGAGAAACTTCCAACTTTTCTATCTCTCTTATCAATGCGCAAGATCATACCTGTGTTTTTCTACCATAAAGACGATATAAAGTATGTACTAAGAATTGTACAGGTAATAGTAAAACTATTGAGAACATGCTGTCATCAAGAGGGTAGCGATATAATGGTTTCACCCTTATTTGGGATCATCACTAGCATTTTGAGTAATCTTTTTTTGTCTCAGAGCCCATGGGCAGCTACCTGAGCGTATTTTAATAAATATCTCCGCTGTTGCCCTCCGACTGCGCCTATGTTATATATTATTAAATAATTTGTAGGGGAAACCGGGGGAATGGTGGCCCCCTAAGCTTGAGTGGGTTTTTTGTAGTTGTTTTTTCATCAATACTTTTGAAAATTGGAGAATAATTTGAAGAGACCATTTGAAACTGAAATATTTATTGAAAAATGAATCAAAAATAAAGAAAAATATTTTACAGCAAAAAAACGGAAACCCTATGTGGCTACAATTACCCCATAGTGTTGGGGTAATGATGACAGAAGGCCATCATTACCCCAACAAAAAATAACAGTTATTTAGTTACAGTAATCACAGATATATATTTTTTTTCAGTATCGGTACATGCTTTGTGAGCCCAATTTCCACACGAATTACACCTCAACCATAACTCCCCATTTTTTCCGAATTCCCCGCATACTGAACATATGTCGCTTCCATTCGCATCTTCGTCATCATTATCCTCATCTTCTGAACTTATTTCCCGGTAGGTTTTCTTATTTTTTGCTCTTGTTAACTTCACTCTCTTTTCCATTTCTTCGTTTTCTTGGCGATCGTTGTAAAACACCTTTCTTTTATAACCCTGCTGCATATTCGGCGTCCTCTGTTTTTGCCGAGATATTAATTTTTTATTTGCTTTTTCTTGGAGAACATATTTGTTTGGGGTGGACGTGAATATTTGGGAATGCTGCTTTGAGGCCACCCTTTTACTGTCACCAGACTTAGGTTTTGAGGGCCCTGGTATTGGTAAAATTTCGTGGAATGACTTTCCAACATCTGAGTTTTGTGATTTTTGTGAAGGCTCCATTGTTTCAGAATGTGTTCTGCATGGAAGTTGACCCTGTTGTAGGGGTGGCGTGTTGCTTCTTTCTGGAGTTTTTTGATGTTGATGGGTAACAGGAACGTCGTGAATAGGACCAGTAGAATCCTTTATACTGTTAAGAGTTATCTGAAGTTCAGCTGGCTCGAAGTCTTCCTCAGTGAATATATCTGGATTATAAGGACAGATCCCTGTTGCTCTAAATCCATTCAGAGCTTTTTCTGGAGTAGCTACTCTAATGAATGTCAAGTTGAAAAGTTCCGCAATTTCAAATGGAGTTATTTTTTCAAGAGGATGATTCCTTAAATATTTGCTGCATTCAGAATTGAATGCTGTCTTCAGCAGGCCATAAAATGCGACATCGAGTGGCTGCATTTTGTGTGAGGTGTGTGGAGGGATCGATAGAAGAAAAATACCGTTAGCCCTGCAAAACTCATAAGCTTGAAGAGTGGAATGGGTTGAATGATTATCTAATATAAGGAGAACCGGATCTTCCCGACTCGCTTTCACGAAAGATTTGAAATGTTGCAAATATTGTTGGAATAGTTCTTCTGTGATCCACCCTTTATCAGAACAAGTATAGAGGGCTCCTGCTGGACCTCCTTTTTGGAGCTGCAGATTCATCCACTTTCGCGGATAAATGAACATTGGTGGCACATAAATTCCGGTTGCGCTATAAGCACACACCACTGTTATATTTCGACCTCTTTCCCAGCTTGTGGCAAATCCAACCTGTTTTAATCCCTTCTGGGCAAAAATTTTTCCTGGCGCCTGAACTATGGAGATTCCTGTCCCATCGGTGTTGAAAATTCTATGAGCCTCAAAATTATACTTGGTTAGTAATTTTTCTAGGTTTGCGAAAAATATGGAAACCTCCTGCCTACTGAAAGCTGTTATTCTATTAATCGATGTTGCTTCCGGCTTGCGAAGTGCGATTGACGAATTTCTTTTCCTGAATCCATACAGCCAGTCATCACCAGCAGTTTTAGAAATTTTGTTAGAAGGAAATGACAGATTATTTCTAACGGCATATTCAAAAGCACATTTTTTAATTTCTTGCCGAGAGATTCCGTAAAAAAGTTTTGAGAGATGGATGACATGTTGCGCTAACAAATTCTCTTCATGTTTTGAAAAAAACAGGTTTTCTTCCTACTGAAGGTTCATCATTACTATTTTGCTTCATTCTTCTCTGTATAGTACTTCTCGGAATGTTGAAAGTTCTGGATACCTCCCTAACACTTCTACCGTTTATCACTGCTGCAATGGCTTCCTTTAGCTGTTCACTAGTCCAAGATCCTTTTTCAGTTAGCCTGCGATAAGACCTCGGCATCTAAAAAACATGCTAATGTTACCTTCAACATGATTAGCCTACCTACTGTCTTTTCGGTTATCCAATAAAGATAACATCATTTCATCGCTGATGGGGTAAATGTGGCCGGCTTTCATTACCCCAGAGTTATCGGCTACGATTACCCCAAAATATGCTTGTTATAATTTATATTGAAAAAATTTCTAAAATTAAATGAATCGGTACTTACGATTGTTTTCTCCTAAGTTTATGGTTAAATAAAGAATACACAACACCAAATTTTTGTCGATCAAAAACGATGACCTGGAATTCGAACTTGCCAAAACAAATAAGCCTTACATACTGAGGCACTTAACCTGAAAAGTGAGGATAGCGTCTTCCATTGGGGGAATCCCCAGCCTGTCTTTGGATATCCAGTTGAGGTACTCACTAAGAGATGGCGAAACTATACCATATTATGAAATGATCATTATATCGTTATATTTGTGGTGGCTCCTTTTACCCCGACGGCCACCATTCCCCTGGTTTCCCCTAAGCCTTCTGGAAAATTGATAAATCGTTCCTCAAGAATTTCATTACAAATCGTCATAATTGAATTGTTGTTAGGAAGTCTAGAGAACACGATGAATAAAGAATATTTTCCCCTTTAAGTGAATTACCTGACAATATTTTCTCAGGGATGATCCTGGAAAATTCAGAGTTATAAATTAATATCACCGAGAACTGTGAGAAAGGGTCGTAAAATTCAATTCTAAACCATTATTCGTGTTCAGCAATCCATTGTACAAGAATACGAGGAACCTTTTGATTTTCTAATTGTGATTGAAGGAAGAATAGCACCTTCCCATTGGGACTGAGGGCGCTGCCTATCGAATAAAGGAAAGAGGAGACTGTCGGAAAGCGATCCAGACTAATTGGACAGGACCATTGAACGATGTCTGAAATTTAATTAATTTTTCGACTATAACGGACAATTAAAGACCGTTTATACACACCTAAAGTCGTAACAAGAAATCTAATTACGAGAGGACGGGACCTGAGGCATTACGGCAATTCCCGGAAGTTGGAAATCGTTTAAGTTTTCGGTGATCTGGAAATCGGTGCGTTTCTTGAATTAGGGAGGAAGGGATTTTAGCTTCTGGTAAAAAAAAAACTAAGGAGTGGAGTGGATGACGAGAAATGTTTGATGATGGAACTCGCGTAGAATTATTATTTGGGGTATATCCAACATCTGTTCTAGTTCTATGCCCTACCAACCTCGCGATAAATATCTTCCATAGTTCTCCATGTTAATTCGCTATGATAATATTCTGAAAATAACTTTCATAATCGATTTAATTTCGATTAAAGTATCTTTTGATACCCACATTCTTTCGTTTCAGGAACACTGTTCCATGATGTACAAAAGATAAACAAAAGATAGAATATTTGCAGTCTTATCATAATAACAAACATTTAAAAAAAACTACAGAAAGAAATAAACACCATGAAGGATATGGAATACACGTGTTTCGACTTTTGGCTTTTTAGTCTCTCCAAAAGATACATCAATCCAAAGTGGCGAGTCAATCGGTCGCAGGTGTTGTTAGTGACGGTAATACGGTGTTAAAAACAATTATATTGATATCGTTTCTCGAAAACGTAGTGAACTAATTATTTATTAGATAGCGATTAAAGTGATAAACAATGTCTGTGAATGAACCTCCCGATTCGGGGGATCTATCTCGGCCGCAATTAAAAGTGCTCATAATGTTTTGTTTGTACAGATATTGAAATGGAAATGGGTCAAAATACTAGTACAAATTCTTCCACTGTTATTCATTCGGTGAGTCTGTTGTATGTTCGTAATAATACTAAGGATATACAAGACAAAAATGAAAGTAATTTGAATTTCTGTCAAGAATCAACTGAAAATTCTCACATTCAATCATCATCGAAATCTAGTATTTATAAAAACCGAGATTCGTTATTGAGATATGTTATCTCTGACTCCGGGCCATATAAAGTTTACATGGAATCGTCTGATAAAAACCCGAAAGGTCTTTCACCTTTACATGTGGGTGAATTGACACGTTCATTTCAGATAACATTATTAATATTTAAAACACGGGACGTAAGAGAGTTGTAGTGGAACTGAGAATGTTTACAGCTGCGAATTCCTTGCTTTCAGCAGGGTTCTTATCGAAAGCAAATATCGATACATATATCCCTTTATTTTTGCTACGTAGAATGGGTGTTATTCGAGCAATTGATCTTGTTATTTCTGAAGAAGAAATCAAACAGCGATCACACCAGTTAGGGGACAAATATTTTAGGTTGTTGAGGTTCGTAGATTATATAGGAGGAGTAGTAACGATGATAAAACCGTGAAATTCGTACCCACGACATTTGTTTTGTTAATCTTCAGAGGTCAGTCTATTCCACCTAGCGTAGGTTTTCGGCTGTATAAGAGTAGTGAATCCTTTCATACAGAAAGTAAAACAATGTAATTGATGACGAGATATTGTTGATGATGGAGCTCGTGTTGAATGATTATTTGGGCTATTACCATCATCTATTGTGGATGTAATGTTTTCCGACGTTTCGATAGACATCTTCTATCTTTATCAAGGAGGAACAGTAAAAAACCTTTTGAAAATTATCAATTTTCAAAAAGTCAATATGACAGAAGTCATGAAAGAAAAATGAACAATGTTATATACTCATCTGTGATATGATGATCTTTTTAAGTTGGATCGAACTATCGGCGTCCAAACTTCTGGCAGATCTATGGATGGAGCACTTATGGAATCTGGTGTTATTTTCATAAATGCTGCTTCTTTGATTTTTCTTCTTGCAAGTTTTTCTTCTTTGGATATTATTGATGCTTCATCCCATTTTATACGATGATTTTCATCTACAGCATGTTGGACTAACCTGGATTTGTCGCTGTCTAGTACTCGTAGAAGCTTCTGATGTTCTTTTATTCGTACATTCAGAGGGCGTTTAGTTTCTCCGATGTAAGATCTTCCGCACTCGCAAGGTAATTCATATATGCAGTTCTTTGTCCTTTGTGTCTCATTATTAGGCTTAACTTTTGTAAGTTTAGTTCTGATAGTGTCTTGAGTTTTGAATGCAGTCGTTATGTTGTATCTATTTCCAATTCTTCTCATTTTCTCCGACAAACCTTTTACATAAGGAATTACGGTTTTAATGGTCTGATTTATATCTGTTGGTTCAGGTTGACTTTCTCTTGTTCGTTTAGCTTTTTCTAATATCTTTTTGGGGTAGCCATTGCTTCTAAGAGTTTTCGAGATGTTATTTATTTCTTCATTTTGGTCTTCTTCAGTGCAACAAATATTTATTGCTCTATCAAATAAACATTTTGCTACTCCCAATTTAGTGTTTAGTTGGTGGTTTGGCTCAAAATGTAGATATTGTCCTGTGTTCGTTGGCTTTTTATACACAGTGGTTCTTGGGATTCCATTTTGTTTATTTGTTTTATTTCCAGATCAATTCGTTAGATCAAGACTTACACCTCACTTCAGTAAACCACCACATTTATATGGTCTACCAAAAATACACAAAGCAAATATTCCTCTAAGACCAATTGTGAGTTCAAGAAATTCAGCATGCCACCAATTGGCTAAATTTCTGCTGAAAATTATATCGCCATTAAAAAGTAATTCAACATCGATGATAAGAAACACGAAACACTTCATAGAAATAATGAAACATCAAGAAATCATGGAAGAAGACGTTATGGTCAGCTTCGACATCACCAGTTTGTTCACTAATATTCCGACAGATAAAACACTTATCATAGTTAGGAAAAAGCTTGAAGAAGATCAAACCCTTAGTGAAAGAACTACACTAAGCGTCAATGCAATTATGGAAATGCTTTCTCTTTGTATTGAAACAACATATTTCCAATTCGAAGACATCTTTTATCAACAAGAATTCGGAATGGCCATGGGTTCACCACTATCACCAATTTTAGCTGATTTATATATGGAAATTTTCGAACAGAAGGCATTAGAAAAATATGTACTTAAACCCAAACTGTGGAAAAGATATGTAGATGATACTTTCATTATTTGGCAACATGGAAGAGACACTATAGATGGATTCCTTCAATATCTAAACAATCAAGAGGAATCAATTAAATTCACAATAGAAATCGAGAAGGACAGACAACTTCCATTCTTAGATGTACTCGTACATAAACAAAATGGAATCCCAAGAACCACTGTGTATAAAAAGCCAACGAACACAGGACAATATCTACATTTTGAGTCAAACCACCAACTAAACACTAAATTGGGAGTAGCAAAATGTTTATTTGATAGAGCAATAAATATTTGTTGCACTGAAGAAGACCAAAATGAAGAAATAAATAACATCTCGAAAACTCTTAGAAGCAATGGCTACCCCAAAAAGATATTAGAAAAAGCTAAACGAACAAGAGAAAGTCAACCTGAACCAACAGATATAAATCAGACCATTAAAACCGTAATTCCTTATGTAAAAGGTTTGTCGGAGAAAATGAGAAGAATTGGAAATAGATACAACATAACGACTGCATTCAAAACTCAAGACACTATCAGAACTAAACTTACAAAAGTTAAGCCTAATAATGAGACACAAAGGACAAAGAACTGCATATATGAATTACCTTGCGAGTGCGGAAGATCTTCATCGGAGAAACTAAACGCCCTCTGAATGTACGAATAAAAGAACATCAGAAGCTTCTACGAGTACTAGACAGCGACAAATCCAGGTTAGTCCATCATGCTGCAGATGAGAATCATCGTATAAAATGGGATGAAGCATCAATAATATCCAAAGAAGAAAAACTTGCAAGAAGAAAAATCAAAGAAGCAGCATTTATGAAAATAACACCAGATTCCATAAGTGCTCCATCTATAGATCTGCCAGAAGTTTGGACGCCGATAGTTCGATCCAACTTAAAAAGATCATCATATCACAGATGAGTATATAACATTGTTCATTTTTCTGTCATGACTTCTGTCATATTGACTTTTTGAAAATTGATAATTTTCAAAAGGTTTTTACTTTTCCTCCTTGATAAAGATAGAAGATGTCTATCGAAACGTCGGAAAACATTACATCCACAATAGATGATGGTAATAGCCCAAATAATCATTCAAAACAAGGTAAGAACTGTTGGAGTTATGGTCATATGGAATCACTTCGCAAAAGCTCCCAAAGATGTCCCAAATGTCTTTTCTTGGAAGGTCGAAACCAAACAAATTTTCAGAAAGCTCAGAAACGAGATACTTATTGAACATTTCGTAAGAGTTCCATTCAGCCTTCCATAATTCTTTATCGTTTATGTTCATATTGAAGAACGTATTATGCCATAATGGTTTACGTGACTTCAATCTGGGAATTCTATTTTGTGGAATATATGAAATAATTGGGAATAAATTGGGGAAAAAATGTCTGCGAATATGGGGAGGGACAATGTTAAACAAAACTGGTAACCAATGAACAGGGGGAAATCTTATGGTGCCAGTAATTATTCTCATAGATGTATTCAATTGAGCATCGATTTATTGTGTATGTTCACTATTAAACCAAACAGAGCAACAATATTCAGCTGCAGACTAGGGCTAGAGATGCTGTGCGAAGAGTGGAAGCATCAGCACCCCAGGATGATCCAGCTAATTTCTGAAGAATATTATTACTAGTTTTCAGTTTTAGGTTCAGATCATTTAAATGAGCCTTGTAATTGAAAGATGAATCTAATTTAACTCCTAGGTATTTCAGATAGAAATAATGTTCGACAGGAAAATCATTGAAAGTTACAGCTAATTTCGTATATTTTTCATGATTATTCAGATGGAAATAAGATTGTTGTTTTGTTGGGATTTGGTCATAATCGCCACTCAATAAAATAATTCTTTAAAATTTCCAAATCAGATGTTTTCCAGAGTATGGAAATACGGCATAAACAAATTTCTGAGATGATGTCGTGGGTAAATCACTTAGATATAAATTGAAAAGTGAAGGAGCGAGAACTGATACTTGAGGAAGACCGTTTTTCAATGTTTTGAAATTACTATTCTTACTGTCAATAAAAACACGCAACCTATTTATTTATTTATTATTACCGAAATACACACAAGTTAACAATTGTAAACCATGTGTAGCTCACAGAGGCAAATCAAATTGCCTGTTCGTGAGCTCGGCGTGGAAAGTCAACAAGATACTCCATACTACTAACAAAAAATCAATTGAAGTGAAAACCTACAAAACTACAGCATGAACTCTTCAACAATCAATCACTTATACTAACTAAAACAACTGTTAACCCCTTCTTACCATCTACATAATTACATTCAAATAACAATTATAACATGCATTTGTCCCAATCACAAATTTGACGAAACCCATTTCTTCAATTTGATTTTCCTAGACTATCGACTGCTTGAAATCTTTAATTCATTAGGAAGTAAGTTAAAGACGTTGATTGCTCTCACAAAGCTACTTTTACTACTGACCGTCCTGAATCTTATAGGCACTTGGATACTTTTGTTCCTAGTAATGCTTTTTGAATTCACAAATTGAGCCTTTAATTCATCATAATGGAATTTTAGTGACTCTAGTGAAAAAAGCTGTTCCATTGTCAAAGGATTGTTATGAACAATTTTGCCCTAATTAACTATTTTTAAAATTCTTTTTTGAAGGTTTTTTAATAGATTTAGACAGTTAGAGTAAGCTCCACCCCACGCCACAATTCCATAACTCATAAGACCATGAAATAGTGCATAATAAAGCATTCGAAGGACATCACCAGGCATTATCTTTGTGAGTTTGTGGAAAATAAAAACTAAGTACTTTGTTTTCTTCAGCAAATATTCGATATGCTTTTCCCATCTCATGCTATTATCGAAGATTATCCCCAAATACTTGACCGAGTTCACCCTTGTTATTAGTTTCCCACCTATATTGACATTCAAAGAATCTGGAACACTATTGCAGTAATTACCATAAGTTATATAGACCGTCTTATAGATGTTTAGACACAATTTGTTTGACGACAACTATGTACTTATTTCTTTCAAATACTTATTCATATTATCCTCAACTTCCTTCCAACTATTACCAGTCGACACAACAGCAGTATCGTCTGCAAAAGAAATCACATCAGGTACAATGTCCAACATATCATTAACATAAAAAACAAACAACAATGGCCCCAAAACAGTACCCTGAGGAATTCCCGCTCTCACCTCACAATATTCCCCCACCACATCCCCAAACTTCACCCTATGACATTTTTTTTCCAAGTATGAACTGAGAAGCTGATGAGCTCTACCTCTAATACCATAGTTGTTCGACTTTTCCAACAAAATTTCACGATCGACTGTATCGAAAGCTTTTGCTAAGTCTAAAAAAGCTACAGCTACTGGGGCACTTCTATCAAGCCTCTGGTAAACAAGATTAGACAAATAATTCAATGCGTCTTTGGTACCTAATTTTTCCATAAAACCATACTGTCTTTTCGATATTAATTTCTGTTTTTTGATAAAGTTTGAAATCCTGGAGCAAATTATCTTTTCAAAAATTTTCGCTAGATTCGCTAGATTTCGCTATTATCAGTTAACATATTTTCTAATAATCGTATCATTTTCCCACAATTCAGATGGGTATAGAGTTTGAAAATTAATTCCACACAGTGTCATATGCGGTAGATAAATCAATGGAGGCAGCTCCTGTTTCAAAATACCTATTACTTTAGCCTTACGAAATTCGGAAGGAAAGTTTCCTGAATTCAGAATATTGTTATAGAAAGACAATAACCAAGACAAAGCCTTTTTTGCTAAATGTTCGATGAATTCTGGATAAATTCCGTGAAAACCTGCTGCTTTTCGAGATTTGGTAGATTTGATTGCAGCCCTCAATTCATCTATATTGAATGGATGTCATGTTCTAAAGTAGGAGCTGATCTCCTGAATATTTGTAATTTTTTCATATTCCTCATTTCAGATTGGGATATATTGACTGATTCAGATACATCAACTAGGCGGCGAGTGATTAATTTTGGATCAATTTTTGATGATGATGAGGCAAAGCAAGTACCTTCACCTAATTTTCTCAATATATCCCATGAATTCCTACTCGAATGTGTGAAATTCATTTTTTCACTATCCTATTTCTCTTTTCGGCTTGTACTGATAGAGTTCATAAGTCTTTCACATTTATCAACGGATGGTGATTTTTGATAGTCCTTATTCATATTATCGGTTTCTTTCGATCAACCTGGAATATAATCTTTCCGGAAACCTCTTGGAACGAACTTTTTTGCTGCGGCTTTCACAACACCTAAGAATCTGTGATAGTTATCGTGGGTATCTAATATCATTGTCTACCTTCTTAGCAAATTCAATCCAATTCGTTTTTTTGAAATTCCAATGAGGTCTTTTGAAACATTAAGAATATTGAATTAAATTTCTTAAAGTCAACCGAATAGGCCTATGTTGGCTATGAGGAAAAACTCCTAGAATTTCACGCTTTACAGGAAGCGGTTTGCAAGTATTGGCACAAGACACTTGACAGAGATCAGGATTATAGCCTCTATTCCATCGAGAAGAATGAAAAGAAGGTACATCTTTTCCATAAAAAATCAAATAAAAATTATTATCTTCCATCCAGTCAGCTAAAGCTATTCCACTTCTATCATTATTATTATAAAGTGAGAATTGAAATCACCGCAATAAATTGAAGGATGAGGAAGATTTATTTCCAAATTTCTTGGCCAAATAGTATTTAGAGGTTTATAAATATTAACGATAGAATTATTACAAAATTTGAAAGAGATAAAAAATACACCCTCAAATTCACCTTTTCAGATTAACTCGATATTGTGAATAAAGGATTTTTTTAAATAACAAGCTAAACCGTAAATTTTACTAAGGAGATAATCAATGAATACATAACTTCTTATAGTTCCTCCTTCACGAAGAGTGTTCTTGTAAACTGTCATTACTGATTCTGCGGCATGGAAACATCTCAATTATTATTTTCCAAGGCGTTTTAGGGATTTACCTAGTGTTCCCACGAGTAATGTAGAGGAAATATGCGAATGTTTGTTGCAACCAGGATTAACTTCAAACCCCTTTTTATACAAAATGGCTGCTTTTAGCGACAAATACTATAACATCTTTTGTATGTAAAATAGAATGAAGAATAGGCGATCCTAGTCAAAAATGACATACAGTGCGACAAAAAAAGTTATGGTTAATTGAACTTTTGGCTTACAATATTTAGTTAGCAAACAATAAAGCATATAGATCAGGGGTTAGTGACGGGGTTTCATACAATTCGGCGTATGGCATAAAAGCCTAGGGAAAAAACCCCAGTAAAAAAAACCTTGGCTCCCCGCCTAAGTGTGAAAGTACAAAAATGAGCTGAAAAATATTTGAGGGACTTCTTTCTTCATGAGTGGTTTTCTATTGATGGAGACAGAGACTTCTTCAAGTTGCCCACATCGAATCTGGATATAAAAAGACGAAAGCAGAAAAAAGAACTGAATAACAAAAATACGTATCATATTCGTTTGAAATTTATAAGCCATTCCAAGAAAGGATCGGAAACATCATGAATAGCCCTAAAGCCATCTTGAAATTTATATATGGGACAACTATTGATGAGATGAGGTATTGTTTCATCTGCTTCTCCACATTCACAACTTGCGCTTGGAACTGAGTTCCATCTGAATAGCATGTTATTGGTACGAACATCATCTGTTCTCAAACGATTAAGAACTGTCCAAATTTTTCTTGGAAGATCAAAACCAGGATTTTTTTCAGAAGGATCAGAAATGAGATACTTATTGAACATTCCGTAAGAGTTACACTCAGTCTTCCATAATTCTTTATCGCTTATGTTCATATTGAAGAACTTATTATGCCAGAATGGTTTACGTGACTTCAATCTGGGAATTCTATTTTGTGGAATATATGAAATAATTGGGAAAAATTGGAAAAAAAATTTGTTTCAAGAATTCAGAGATGCAGTCTGTCTGCGAATAAGGGGAGGGACATTGTTAGACAAAACTGGTAACCGGTGTAGATCTCATGGTGGAAAATCAAAATCAATATGATCTAGGATCATCAGATGTTTCTAGGTTCGAGCTATACGAATAAGAAAATCGAACATTAAGAACTGATCGTTCCGAACCGAACGTTCAAACAAGGCACTATCTTGATCGTGGAGGCGTCGTCCGTCTATACGTCCCAAGTCCGGATACGTCGAGATGTTTACCGAATCGGGAGCTGATTAATACGGCACTTCGGGCAAACTTCCTGTCCTGATAGAATTGAATATTCCCTGCGATGCTCCATCCATCCAGGATGACGGACGGACGAAGACGTCGAACGTCTGCTACGTCACATTGAAAAATGTATCAGCTGCCGAAGGGAACGACTATCGTGCATTTAATTAAGTTGCGCGACAGTATTCACGGATTTTTTGTCGAGTATGCTTCATTGGCTCTTGGATGAAAATTGAAATTTGAATATGTACCCGAGCGGAAGGCCGGAATTCTGCATGAAAATTGAAGAATAACTCCCGGAGGTAGGAAACGGGGACTTTTTTCAGTGTCGGAGAGAGCAAAAACTACTTAAATATTAATATCCAGAGTTGAATTCATTTCCGAATTATGTCTTTTTCGTCTCATTACATCCAAGAATAATTACTCTGCATTTTACGCTTCACTAGCTTCGAGCGAATGAGATGAATTGGATTTATTCAATGTTTGATTTATCCTATACCAGGTTCCCTTTTATATTTCGGGATTAGAAAACAAAACCAAATATTGACCATCAAAAATCGGCTAACTTATGTTAGCCCTACTGCAACTATTTTTCCCTAGTGTAAAAAAACAAGCTTTATCACATAATGTATTAAAAATCTTAGCTTCCCATTAAAAAAATATGTTGATGACGTCATAACTTTGACAAATTTGACTTGTTATTTTTGTAACTTATGTCAAGAGATGCGTTTGACGTGTTTTTGCATTTTTTTCAAAAGTGATCGTTGTACGTTTTATGAATTTTGTGCTATACTTTATCGTAACCCTGTATATATATACAGGGTGTCTACTATAATAGGTGCCAAACTTCATTAGGTGATAGTACAAGTCATTTGCAACAAAAATGTCCTAAACACTTTTTCGAAAAGTTGAGTTATTTAACATTCTTGGTTTTTCGAAATTTTTTACTCTCCCCTTTTAAAACAACTCTGTTATTCTTACAGCTACATCAAATCTGATCATATCATCAGAAAGGGCAGTAAACACGTTATAAAATAGGTACTCATTAATGTTAAAAAATGTTTTATAACGGGTGTTGTAAAAGGGTAAAGGTAAAAATTGAAAAGAGTGCAAACTTAGTGGTATTTTCTTGTAAGATTTACCATTGAAAATTGGTGAATAAGTAGTGGTTTCTTTTTCTAGGAAAAACTAGTACACTTTTAAACGTTATATCAACTTTTCACTTAACTTTTTGTTTTCCAACAATATCACTGTTTTATGTCAGAAAAACATAAAATTCAGATACGCAAATTTTATAACAATTCATTTCAAAGCATTGTAGCTTCAAAACAGTTATAAATATTACTTATAGTAACATAAAAACATTAAATAAACTTTGAATGGAACTGGATGAACGTAAAAATCAATGTTATTGCAAAACCTAATTAAAAACTGTTCAAATCGCCTAC
Organism: Micraspis discolor; assembly: GCA_030674115.1. NCBI lineage: Eukaryota > Metazoa > Arthropoda > Insecta > Coleoptera > Coccinellidae > Micraspis > Micraspis discolor. The sequence goes on from JARTUT010001323.1 coordinate 731,282, forward strand.
CCCTCTGCTTAATGCATTTTATACATCTTTTTCGTACAGAATCCATAACCTTTCGAAGTTTATTACGTTTTCGACGCATTGTATCACAACATTCCTGAATGCTGTTGATTAGTTCTTCTCGTTCATTAATGCGATTTTTATATACATTTTCTTTCAAAGTGCCCCAAACATGAAAGTCTAATGGGGAAAGATCGGGGCTTCTAGGTGGCCATCTCAAGGGATCATATTTTCAAATCTGTTTCTCCCCAAAGCATTGATGCATCCAGTCTCTCACAATTCGACTATTATGGGCAGAGCATCCATCCAGTTGAAAATAAAGTTCATATCTATCCGCTATGGAAATATCTTCAAGAATGTCAACTACGTTATTATTTAGTAAATTTGTGAATTGGAATTAAGGCGATCGGGAAGTATTACCGGCCCTAGCCGCCCTCTCATGAATCCCAGGCAAACATTGACTCTTAATTCATGCTGATCACTTAGATATAAATAGAAAAGTAAAGGAGCTAGAACTGATCCTTGAGGAAGACCGTTTTTCATTATAAATTTGCATTTTTTCATAATATATCAAATATATGCTTTCGAAATTCGATTAGTTGATATAATCGAACGATTTCTGGCTGCCGAGTAAAGTGCTATTTGCCAGTCGCTCATTTAACTGTTCCTAATCGTGAACATGTCAAAAACTTGTAGAAACTTCAACTTTTCCAATCAAGGAGCATGACGGGGAAATGGAACCTGAAAAGAGAAGAAATAACTAATGAACTTAAGTTTAAATGATGCGGATATATTGCGAAACTTATTGAAATGCTCTTCAACTTATTCCATCTGGATGATTTGAACATTCTCACTAACGAGGGAACCATTTCGTAATTGCTGCGAATCATAAATTTGATTCTCGAGCGACGAAATGATTACAGAAAATTACTTTTAACATTTGTCATATCGGAATGGATACTGAGTAATCAGTACAGGTTGGGCATATTTCGATATTTTAGCACTGCAACTTTCAAACCAGAGGAGATAGACAAAATCTAATACCCCTTTCTCTTTTTCTGAGAAAATAATAAGATAATTATTCATTTTTGGCTACGTTTGTTCGTTTTTGAATTATAAGCGAAAATTGGAAAAATAGCGATATCAAAAAAAAATTATATCTCCGTTTATACTGATAGTAGAGCTCTGAAATTAAAATATTAATAATAATAATACCTTTTATTTCCATAATCAAATGCACATTTGAAAAGAAAATCGTCAATAATTGGTGGATGAGAACCCTCAGATCTGAAAATCGGCCGTAAGATATTCCGTTACTGTGTAAGGTTCTAAATCAGTCAAAAATTTCTTAACTGTAATTCTGAATTTCTTGAAATTATTTATAATTTGAAATTTTTTTGGTAATCTATTGAATAGCTTAATGCACATATATTCCACATTTTTCTGGGTGAGTGTGAGGGAACAAGCTGGTGGAATGAAAGTACTAAAATAATTTCTCTTCCTTTTTATGAAAAGCAGACATTTAAATATGTATAGTCCAGTAGTTGTTAGGATTTCCTGGCTTTTGAACAGGCCATGACATGACCTTTTGGATGTTAGACCTAACATAGTTCTTAGTGCTCTCTTCTGGACAACAAAAATTGTTTCCACATCAAAACTGTTACCCCACACAATAATCCCGTAGGACATTGTTGATTCGAAATTGGCACAAACACGACCCGCATCAAATCCAGATCTGATTGTTGCACCAAAATGCACAGTGTATACAGTACCGAGTTCAGCTTTCCTTGTAGTGAGTTTACCTGATCATACCAGTTCAGACAACTGTCCATGGTGATATAGTTCTAGTTTCCTAAGCAGTAACTCATGATCTACACTGTCGAAAGCTTTCGACATATCCACAAAAAGAACCATGGACACCCTCCCCATCTCCAAGGCTTGTGGAATTGTTCTAGTCAACTCAAAAATAGCTGTTTCTGTACTTTTTGACGTCAAATACCAATGCTGATGATTCGTGAACACATTGCATTTATTGAGAAAGTTCAGCAGCTTTTTTACCAATATCTTTTCAAATATTTTTGAGAAAGAGGTAATCATACATATTGGTCGATAATTGTCGAAGTCTTTAGCATTACTTTTTTTGAGGGTTGGTTTGACCAGTGCAATTTTTAAAGATTTCGGGCACTTTTTCACGAAAAATCTAGTGCAGATAGCAGATAACTCTTTCTGCTTTTCATGACGTATTTTTTATGAAAATCTGTAAAAAGAAGAAATACAGGGCTTTACTCGTAGAAAAAAATTATTAGAAATAATAAGAAAAATCATTTTGAATGTTCGAAATGCTGGCCATTCACCTCCTGACAATATGCCAGTCTATTAACAAATTCTTAAGTAACTTTTCCATTAATTAATGCACATTCATCAAGATTCCGTTGTCTCAATTTCTGCAAGCATGCTGGTCGATTAACATAAACACGTGATTTTAGATAACCCCAAAGAAAAAAGTCTAATGGGCTGTGATCTGGAGAACGAGCAAACCACTCTATGCGTCCTCTACATCCAATTCATGCTCCATCTATTTTCCTTCAATTCAGCTACTACCTCCAAATAGTCTGATATGTTTGTTTTCGCAAATGTTTTTGCTAGAGTTAATTTACGTGATAATTTCAATTATCATTCCTTATGATTTTCTTGGCCGACAATATAAAACTCGAATAAAATCTCAATAAAACATTCTGCGCTCATGTCTCTCAATACAAAGATCAAATAAAACGTTTTCCTTATCTGCGTCGTAGCCAATTCCATATCAACGAGGCCTTGACATCTCACTTTCAGAGACCTCCTAAGCCGATGGAAAGAGAATCCATTAAGGGCACCTTCCACCGACTTTAAAGTAGGCGAATATTCCAATTTTAGGGATCCTATTTCAACTCCATCACGTTCTAGATGATTTACAACAAACACCGTGAAGCGAGAGTTTCGATGAAGCCGATTTTCTTCTACTTCGTCTCGTTCTTCGTTTGCGTGGAGAAGAAAAATATCAGGAAAAAACGAACACAAAGCCTGACCCCGCATCGAGGAACATTCTGTATTGTTGAAGGGGATCGTTTCACAGTATATTATTACATTTCTCAAAGAATATTTCGTTGTTGTATTAAAGCAGTCTGAACGATCATGAGAAATATTTGACATATATAATATCAGGGTGGAAAATGGATAAAAGATATGAGGGGAGATTTTTTATTTGCACGTCCTACTATATGAAATCTGAGTTCTCATTTCAACGTTTGAAAAAATGTTATAATCAATGCTAAGACATACGATTGTCGAGAAAATTGAATGGCGTGATATTAAAATAAAATTCAAACAAATAATAATTGTGAAATGAATAAGTGAGAAATCTCAATGAGGAACAACCCACCGAACTTCATTGAATTAAAAAATTTTTCTTCATATTTCTCTTTTCCACTATCTTCAACACCTTCTCTATATTTTCTACATGTAAAATAATTTAGATTCAATAATAGTTTGCCTTTTTTTCGCCCTTTTTGAGCGGTAGTTCTAGTTTGAAAACTAGTATAACAGTGTGCTATCATTCCGCCCAAACGTTTGTAATTTTCGAATATTGTGCTGGTGTAAGATTAGGAGTAAGTAATTCTCACATGCTTAATGAAGAGTAGAGCACTTCCTGAGTCGTTGGTTATACTATCCAAAAATTATCCTTGGTAGGAAAAATGTCTGCAATATGAATAAAACAAGTTTCAACTTGTAACAAAATCATTATTCACAGGGAAGAATAATTCACAGATTTACAGCATTTGAGTGTTTATGCATTGTTTTAAGCTGTCTATAATAACCAAGGATTTGAACTTCTTTGCTCAATCTTGGGCACTTCGAGTATTACTTGATAATAAAAAGATCTGACCTTATTTGTTGAATTGGAAATCACCACAGCTCTACTCTAATCGTCGAGGTAGACTTCGTAAAGTAAGATGAAGGCACTTTGGATACAGCTTCTCAAACTTCAACTGATAAATTGTGCCTTGGCGATATGTAATTGCGTCACAGTTCACCTTTTTCTTTTACGTGGAGAATTTCAACTGAATAATTCAGATCCACAATGCACAAGGCTAGCTAACTGACCCAACCGGAGAAAAATGCATAAGACAGATTATTTCGAGACGAGGAACTTGTAGTTATGAGTCCTGTTATAGACTGGTGAAAGTAAAAAAAATGGTGAAGTAAAACTGAACAGACTGGTGGTCAAAATAGAACTGAACTGAGTGAATTAGTGAGAAAGATCGAACGAGATACCTGCTGAGCTTAGGTGACAAAAAAAGGGATTTCCAAAATTCCGTCCGATAACCCAGCATTCTTGGAAGTATCTGCCTCGGCCCTAAATTCCAATAACAAATATCGAGCCGAAAGTGATCTCAATCGGTTGGATTTGAGTTCCAGGTGTAGAATCCGGGTTCAAACTTGAGAATGTGCATGAATATTACAATGATAAATCGTTTTGACCAAACAAAGTCATCATTGAATTTCCAACACTGGATATCTGTTCTAGAAAGTAATCGTTATAATAATACATGGAAAACTATGAATGATGATTTGATGAGTTTTTCACATTCTTTACGGTGGCTGTTTCAGAGGTCCGAAAGAAACTTGTAACAGACGCGTGAAACCTCCTAACCACACGCCAGTCCTTTTCTAAATTTTTCATATAAGCTGAATAGTTTTTATCACATTTTTTATCATCTGTGAAATTTTATATTTAATTTTATCATCATATTCATTAATAAAATGTCCAAAGAGATGGAATCAATCGAACAAAAACACTGAATGACAAGATTCGAATCCATACAGTGAAAGATTTCAACAAACTAGCACCTACACCATTTTGCAAATTAGCACCACAAGCGTTCACAAACTAGCACTTCCGCCATTCTGCAAGCAAAACGTTTTTCATTCTGCTTACTTCAATGTTTCATTTCTTGACCAACAAAACAAGTCAGATGGTTATGGTTATTTATTACTATTTGGATCTGTAATAACATATGAATGAGGTCTGGTCCTCAAGACACTACACTTGTTTATGTCCGTTTGGTAGGAGAAAGAAGGAACCTGATTTTTAGGCTTATTGCAAAGCATTCATATCATATCCTGAATTATACAGGGTGAGTCGTTAACCACTTCGTTAACTCTAAATATGGGTTCTTGAAATTTAAAGGAGCAGTTTTTTCCTAAACTATTTTTCCAAATTAAGCTGCTCTAAAAAGTTTAAAGGTTTCAATTTGGTCAAATAAACCTCTGAAGTCCAGTTTACTTTGAATGAAAACTACCTTCTATAGCATCCATAATGGAATGTTATTTATATAAAAACTTTATTTTTCCTCATAGAAATGGTTCACTCACTCAAGTTTCATCAGATGAGGTCCATATTAAGAGGCATATACAAAATACTAATTTTTTTTCTGTTTAAAAACAATTCAACACCAAAAATATAGATTTTTGATGTTCTATCATAATTCTTTCCTACTGCCAGATGACAAACCATTCCTTTTTAGTCAGAAATTCATAGAAATCTCAGAATTAATGAATATTATCCTTAAACATTTGTAATTTTCTCCTTAAGTTTTTCAAATCATGAAAACCATCACTTCTATGAACATTTCCAACTCGTGAAGTTGCCAAATTATTTCTTTCAGTGAAACCCTGAAAAAATTATATATACTTTTGCGAATATTGATATTCTTGAAGTTTATTTTTTTTGACATTCCTTTTTGAGTACTGTCATATGAACATGTGGATAAGAACTATTTCCCCTGTTTATTACCATCAATTCAATTTCTGCTTAAACCTTTTATTAAATAGATTGAACTATTCTAAAACTAATATTGTTGAGATCAGGATTGGAAGAAAAACAAATAGGTTTTCTGAAAGCTATTTGAATGATCATTATTTTAGATTCATTTCCGCAAGGCGCTCCTGCCATAATTTAATAAAAATGTCTCCGAAATTTATTTTCCTGCTTCAGGTTTCATTCGAGCTTTCAGCGCTCTCGAAGTAATATCGGTTGGAGGTGTTGATTGATTGGTTCCGATAAGAACCGGATACCACACGTATAAGTGCTTCAAAGCTTTCAGATATCGAAAAGCTTGACGGAATATAATAGGCTATACTGAAGATGACTTATCACCCCTGACATCGAAATAATCAGTTGATATCGAAGAGAAAATAAAGTGGAAATATTCAATATCAACCATTTTGAACATGAAATGACGAATGTATGCAATGGTGGAGAGGGAGGGTTTATTGATCCAAAATTCTTTTTGTAAGTTTGTTCTTGTTTAGAGAAATAGTAGAACGGCGTGCTATAGTTTTGACTGTAATTTTCGAATACAGAGCCGAAAATGGTCTTAATCGATTAGATTAGATATTCTGTTGAAGAATACCGTTGAGTATTTCCGGCCGTATCATACGAAGGAGATGAAGTTTTTATATTTTCAGAATAGGTTAATTGTCCAAACATCTCGGCCAAGTGCGTTATTAGGTTAAATCCGTCGAATGAGTTCTTAAGAATTGGGTATTGCCCAGTCCACTTTATGGGGTAAGGATTTAGTTTGCACCCTTATAAGTTCAAGTTGACTCGAAAATTGCAGCCGATGGAAATAAATTTCATTTTTTCTTCATTCATTCATATACAGGGTGAGTCTTTGACCACTGCGTTAATTTTAAGCATAGATTCTTTACGTCAAAAGAAACACTTTCTTCCTATAACATTTTTTCCAAATTTGGCCCCGTTCAAAAGATATAGGGTGTTGAAATTTCATAAAAAATTGCATTTTCACCTGTAATATTCAAACGACAATATCAATTGAAATGATCTCCTGTAGAAGGTTTTTGATAACAGTCATGCATATTTTGGCATCGTTAGATTCATTCCATTTCTTGTGGGTTTCTCGTTACTACTCTACAGATTGGTTAAATTGCATGAAAAACAAATATCGTTGAACTAAAGGTCCGTATCTTGTACTTCCTGGAATCATTAGTTTTTTTTGCAGATAAAATCATTCCCCATCTTTCCTCCTAAATTGCACCATTCATGAGATATTTGAAGTTGAAAGGAATTAAATCGATATAATTTTGTCCAAATTTTCTGATTTTCCCAAATCCAACTCTGTGTTGAAATGATTTAATAACAAGATTTGTTCAATGTTGCCATATTTTATGTCTATATTAAATATTTCTTCAAAAGGTTGGGGAAATCTCTCCAGTCTATGGTGCCACCACTAAAAACTAATAGATGAAATTAACCACTGAACTTTTTGTCTTACATTCACTACAAAATCTGAATTGCCATTTGCTGTATTAATTATTAATGATGTCTAGCACCTTGTTTAATATTTAATCCACAGTAATATTCCATAAGAAATAGAGAAAAAGATTTCCTTCACTAACATAGGTACTTCGGTATATTCTCATGACCGTTGAAATAGGTAATGTATTTTCTGTCAGGACCTGTTGAATTGAAGACTTGTCTTTATGAAGAGCTGGTTCTTTATAGCTTCAGACTTTCAGGGTCCATCAAATTATATCTATTCTAACATAGGAATGCTTCAAATTAAGATCACATGAGTTTTAAAATCTTTGAATCCAGTCTCCTTGATTTATTTTGTAGGTTTATAGTTTTTTCACATATTTATTTCATACACCGATTCAACCTGGTACCTACACGAACTTGGGAGATAATAGAATTTGACTTAGTTTTAGTATTTCTGAATGTTTGTTATGATGCATGGTTAATTAAAATTCAATCAATATTGAAACTGGAAGCTATAGGTTCATAAACAAGAAAGATTATAGTAGAAATGTATTTTCTGACCATAATCATTTCATACTGAATTGAATAATTTCAAACTATCGAAATTATTATTATTATTTTATTATATATATATATTTCCACATTTTTTAAATAACTGTTGACAGTTTCAAACAGAATCAAAACAACAAGGAACCACAGAACACTATTTTATTGGGAACAACCCACCACAGAGACGTTATTATAACATTTCAATGTGGTAATAATTCACTCTAGTTATTCTGAGAAAAATTATAACTGAAGATCGATAATGATTACAGATATTATCTTTCATTTAAAAAAATTTGCAATTATTAATTTTTTTCTCTCCTGGGGTTCGGTAATAAATTAATATTATTATTATTATTAAAATTTGACATAATCTATGAATAACCATTATTCAATATTTCTGTTTTTGTTCACATAATTAAAACAGATATTCTGATTATAAAAACCAAAAATTTGTTCAGTAATTAATTATAGTCTAAACAGAATAGATTCTTACTAACGAAAAAACACGTAGTTGGTTTTTCAGAATCAAATGTAGGTGATCGAACCTAATTCCTTCAAGCAAATATAATTGCACACCTAAATCTGAGAATACTTGTAATCTATTCAAGTAATTTGTTATTGGGATTCAGTAGAGAAAATAATCATCAAGCAAAGTAACATCACTGTAAAATAATTATTCGTAGTGACATTATTCATTGTTGTTGAAGATTTCGAAAAAGATTGCCATATTTTTAACAGTCTCATAGACCTGTTCACTGGTCTCTGTCAAGGAGAAGAAACTTAAATAATATCAGTGTTTGGAAAATCATAGATGATATTTTCTGGCTTTGAGTGAAAAAAAAACAATGTGACAACCTCTTGGCTTGGAAGTTTTCATAGAAATGATGGTTTTCACGATTTGGAAATCTTAAGAAGAAAATTACAAATGTATGATGATAACATCCAATAATTCTGAGGTTTTTTGGGAATTTCTCACTGGGAAGGGATGGTTTATAATCTTGAAGTAGAAAGAAATTATAGTAAACAGCAAAAATATGTTTATGGTGTTGAATCTTTTTTTTACCAGAAAATTAGTATTTTGTATCTTCCTTCTGGATATGGACCTAATCGGATGAAACATGAGTGAGTGAATCATTTCTTATTGGGAAAATAATGTTTTTAAACAATTCAGATTCAATAGTGGATGATGTGGAAAGTATTTTTCATTCAAACTATACTGGACTACAGAGGGGTATTTGCCCAATGTGAAAACTTAAAATGCTAATAACTTTTCAACGCAGCTGAATATAGAAAAACCGTAATGGAAAAAGTGTTTCTTTTGATCTCAAGAACCTATGGTTAAAATTAACGCAGTGGTCAAAGGCTCACCCTGTATAGTCATGAATACAAAATATTTACGCAAATGCTTCTGTTCACACGTAAGTGCTTTTCATTAACTGGAATCCAATCGAAAAATTAATTCTCGCTTGTTTCTGTTAGTTTGGGATAGAGACTGCGTCGATGGATAATACAATTCCCGCACTCCAAAATTGAAATCTCGTGTAACAATGAAAATATCAATTGAACTGAATGAAGAGGTAACAAAATCAACTATTAACGATCACGTTGAATGTTGAATAAACACAAACAATGATATCGCCTATAAATTGCCCGCACATACATCGAGGTCACGATCGATACTGTGATATAGAGGACTCTGAAATGCACAAAAATTGGTTGGAGTCATAAATGTGATTACCTAGTGATGTCCAATATAGCCGAATGAAAAATATTTTAGATCTATTTGTTTTGTTGGAAATAATTGATTATTGAAATTTGTTTCCCTTAGAATGATCATTTATATGGTTTTGAAATGTGAATTTCAGTAATGTATAATATCAACCAGTAAACATCTCTGTTGATTATCGAGTTTTCACCCTGTATCAAGTATAAGAATACACTAGACATCGTGAGTCAAGTCCCCAGTGATCTTCCATCAATTTCAACCCCAATTTCTTGAAGAAAGCCGAACGTACAATTCAATGCTGGACAAATGTTCCACAACATTACCTCGAAACCGTAGCAACGTCGAACCGGAAGTAGGTGTACCATATGACCTCTTCGAATTTAATACATAACTCGGAACTTTGATTTTCCAGGAAATTGGATTTTTCGTAGATGCGCAATTGTTAGCTTCCGTGAAGAAATATGATTCGATAAGTTTGAATCGGGCCTTCAGAAAATATATCTGATTAAGTTGAGATCTTACTTTGGATTAAAGTTGGGAACTTCATTTGGACAAATGTAAACTTCGAGAATGAAATCTCACTAGTGTCGTAAACTTCCTGGTTATCAAACTGCAATGAGGTGCTTTACGATTGGTTATATGTGACGACGAATTGGATGTTTCTTATTCAACTTAGATTTGACACTATTCTTGAACTGAATTCATGTATAAAATAATCTAGAATATTTTGAGTATGTATATATTCTTTTGAACGTATGGTAAGTTGGTACAGTTATTATGATATAGCGTAATTTGAATCCACCGTGACTTTGCAATGGTCCTCGACTTTCAGTAAAAATACTTATTGCGAAATTGATTGAGGCAACGATTATTAACGGAAAGTACGCAGGTGAAAATGTATGTATTCCTCGAATACCAATGATTCCGACTGACCTTCAGTTTGACTTCAAAACCGTCAAAAAAATATGGAACAAGATTGCAAAGATCCTGACCTCACGTGAGCATTTCTTTTTTTTATTAACTCCTATAATGCTATCTTGACAATTCTGTCCAATTTCATTCATAGGTATGGAAAACTACCGAATAAAAATTCCAACTTAATATAAAACAAAGCAAGAGAAACTGAAAGTTGATCTCAAATGTCTGGAAATTTGTAGGATTCCCCTTCTGTATATTCCAGAACGTAATTGAATCACACAAACACACGCTTGAATTACATCCGAGTTCAGATTATTTCTGGAATTTATATTAGTCTGTGCGTTTGATATAATACAGAGAAGAATGTACCGCATGTCCATGGTGTATTCACTCAACAATATGTACCAACGTATGTAATAGCTAGCGATTCGTTTAAACAGACAAATGTCGACACCTGTCGCAGATGAAACTTTTTCGGGTTTACCCTTCTCGCATTATATTATGGGGAATTAACAAATGGAGAAAGGAGAAGAGTTATGGTTCTTCAGTCCCTAGACGGCAGTTCTTACGACTTGCTACGAGGTTGCGTTAAACGTTCAACGCGAACACGAAGGGGCTATAATCTAAAAATATATAATTACAATTGAATTGAAGAAGAAACTGACAATAGTATCCCATTCCTTGTAGTAGTTAGATCTGTAGTTAACCAGATTAAATTAGACTGGTATCAAAAACCAACTTTATCGGGTCGTTATATTAACTACAAATCCAATCATTCTTGGAATATAAAAACAAATCTCATAAAAGGAATGTTTCGAAGAATTAGAAATATTTGCCATCCTGAATTTTTAAACAATGCTGAAAGAAAATTATTCAATATATTCAAAGATAATGGTCAACCCAAATCTTTTGTTCAAAAATGTTTCCATTCTATTATAAAAGATCTCAATAGTGAAGAACTTGGTTTAAATACCTTTGTCTCAAATAATATCGTTCCAGCTGAACCCATAGAAGCAAAGAAATATGTTAGCTTACCCTTCCTTCCAGACCTGACTCCAAAAAACAAATATTTTCAAAGACATCAACAACATAAAAATTGCCAAATACAATACATTGATGGTAGGAAGCATATTTAATAAAATGAATGAATTTATCAAATTTCATGTAAATATTGCAATGCAGTATATATTGGACAAACGTCACAAATTAAAAAAAAACGCATTGCCTTACACAAAAGTGACACCAGATTGAGGTGTGCATTAGCAAACCATTAATCAACCCTCGATCATTCTTTTGATTTTGACGGTATAAAAATTTTATGTAACAAAGATGACTATAATAAAAGAATATTTCTAGAAATGTGTTATACAGGGTGATTCCGGAGGAGACCGTTAGATTTTAGGTTAAGTATACACTAGTCAAGGCAGTTTCGAAACAATGTTTGGTTTATGGTTGGGGGCCTTTAATGGGAGTCTATAGGGTGATTTGTCCGATTTGACCGATTTTTCTTTTATTCATAACTTTGGTATGGCTTGATCAATCTGGATTAAATTTTCAGTGTAGTACAATATGATTATCTTCTTTCAATAATTCAAATACTTCCTCAAAAATACAGGATGGGAATTATGATAAGTTCAGATTAAGTTTGCAGGTTGAAAAAACACCCTGTATATTCCGTTTTCAAAAATTTTTTACATGCTTCAGATTCTATCATAAGTTTACATTACTGGATCGTTTTTATTTTTTTTTGAAACACATCCAGTTTTCCTAGAAAAATTTTTCAAGGATGAACAATATCGTTATTTCGCTCCAAGGCAGTGAGGATATTCTGAACTAGAATTTAAACCGGTGTCGTCCAATGATACAAAGCTCTTCCTGAGTCCTAAAGTAGTTCTTTCAAATTCTAAATTCATATTTAATCACTCATATTCTGATGTATAAAATCATTTAATCCAGAAAATATTTTTATACCTACCCACTTAAACCAAAAAATCTACTTATACAGAATAAACATTCAAAACATATCATGAACGGCAAAACTAAGGATTAACACAAAATTTACATAGAATGTTCGAAATGTTTTCCCCATTTTTTGAATACATATTCGAGACCTTTTTATTAAATTTCCAATTGACCTTCTAATGAGGGATTGATTTTGCTTCAAGATATTACATTTCCTTTCAACTAGGTGTTCTCTACTTCTAATTTCAACCTTATAAACTCTTATTTTCAGATATCCCCACACAAAATAGTCTAAAGTGTTCAAATCAGGCGATCTTTGTGGCCAAGCAATAGGGCCTCTACGACCAATCCATCAGTTCGGATAATTTACATCCAGGTGATTTCTCACATTCAATGCAAAGTGAGTTGGTGCTCCGTCAAGCTGAAAGTACATAGAGCGGATATGTACATTTTCCAATAGATTTGGTAAAATATTTTCCAAAAAATCTCGGTAAATTTCACCATTTAATACTTCTACAAAAATGTGAGGGCCACAAAAATTTCCGTCTATTGTTCCAAGCCAAATATTGTTAGAAAATCTGTGTTGAGTCTTATGACTCTTCTTCAAATGCGGGTTTTCTCTTGCCCATTCGTGGGAATTGTGGATATTAAAAATTCCATTCTTAGTGAACATAGCCTCGTCGCTGAATAGAATACGAAAAATAGTTCGTAGGTGACTAATAACCCAGCGACAAAATTGTAATCGTTGGGGCAGATCTTGTGGCAACAGTTCTTGCACCTTTTGGTAGTGGTATGTCTTTCTTCAAAGTCTTGCTCACTTTGCTCTGCGAAATTCCTAATTCGGTACTAATTTGACGAGTACTAATAGACGGTTCCTCCTCCACCCGTTCAACAATTTGAATCGAAATTTCATTTTGAGTAGGCCTATCAATGTACTCTGCCTTACTAGGATATTGCCCATGTTCTTTAGAATAATGGAATACTCGTCCGAAAGTACATTTATTTGATTGACGTCGGTTGGGAAATCGTCTATGGTATTTCATTTTGGCTTCATTTCCATTTCCATAAACAAAAATCATATCCGCATATTCCGCATGAGTAAATAATTGAGGCATGTTGAAATACACTTCTTGTGACAGATTATTTATTAAATATTCTCATTCTGTTGTTCACTGTGATGGTAACCATGGATCTTAAAGAACTTGATATAAATAGAGATTTAACTTTCATGGAGAATTTTCAATTTCATTAAAACTATTTATCATACATTCGTGATTCAATATTTTACATACCATAAGGCCATAAGTGAGTACATTTTTGAACGAAACTACTATGTCCTAGAAATATTCACGTCATAGAAAACCGGAAGTGTGCCGAAAATCATCGGAACAATGACTCAATTTTATGTTAATCCATAATTTTGCCTTTCATATGTTTCGAATGTTTATTCTGTATTTGTAGTAGTAGTATGTAGATTTATTTGGTTCACTTACATATTAAGAAATATTTTGAATTAAATGATTTTATACATCTGAATGTCAGCGATCAAAAATGAATTTCGAATTTGGAAAATTTATTTTAGGACTCAGAAAGAGCTTTGTATTATTGGATGATACAGCTTTACCATCTAGTTCAGAATATTCTCAATGCCTTGGAGCGAAAAAACGATATTGTTCATCTTTGAAAAATTTTTCTAGGAAAAATGGACGTGCCAAAAAAAATAAAAACGCTCCAGTAATGTAAACTTATGGTAGAATCTGAAGCAAGTAGAAAATTTCTGAAAACGGAATGTACAGGGTTGTTTTTTCAAACCTGCATACTTAATCTGAACTTATCATAATTCCCATTCTGTATTTTTGAGAAAGTGTTGAAATTATTGAAAGAAGATAATCATATTGTTCTACACTAAATATTTCATCAACATTGATCAAGCCATACCAAAGTTATGAATAAAAGAAAAATCGGTCGAATCAGACAAATCACCCTGTAGACTCTCAATGAGGGCCCCGAACCATAAACCCAACATCCGAAACTATATTGACTACTGTATACTTCACCTAAAATCTGACGGTCTGCTCCGGAATCACCCTGTATAAATGAAAATAAGAACAACATCAACAAAAAAACAGATATTAAAAATTTAAATATTATCTATGAATACCTACTTTCTTTAGACGTCCCTTAGTTTAGTTCATCTATGATAATAAATTGTCAAATTTAATATTTCAAGTTCTTGTCAGTTTTTCGATTAATCTTTTGCATGTAAGTAAGCTATTTTGTAATATTGTGCTCAGTTTCTTATATTCATTGTTTCCTCGATAGCATCCTGAAGAAGAACTACAAAAAAGTTCGAAATATAGATGTTTTACAACTTTGATTATTGATCATTCCCAACATTGCCGAATACCCAAATAAATTTCATCAATAAAATAAAGGCAAATCAAATTATATATTCAATATAATTACAAATATACCCAAAATTCGTCACTTCGAAGAATGACTCATTTTTGTAATGGTATAATTCACCATTCAAATTTATTTTCTCTGAAACCAACAGAATTAGAAAAGTTTTTGAATGCTCTCTTTTCATTATAATAGTTCGATATATTTTGTGCTTTTTCTATGTTTGTTTCACTACAAATTTTTTATTGTTGTGAGTTTTTCCTGTTTCTTCTTTCAGTTTCATCTTGCATTCGCGTATACGTTTGCTTGTATTTATCAGGTATACCGGTATTAAATGAGCGGCGAGTGGGGTAGCAGCTCCCAACCAATTGTTTTGATTGTATCCTGAACCGTTTTTGCTTTGTGTGCCGGTGCATTATGATGGAGCAAAATTACCTTGCAGTGTCTTCTGGCCCATTCCGGTCGTTTCTCAATCGATGCATGGTGCAAATTGATCTTTTGTTATCGGTAGCGATAAGTATTAACGCAGAATGCATGTTTTGAAGTTTCCTCAATCACAGTGGCGAAAGTGCTTCGACAATGTTTTTTCAAACCCATGCAAAATATATAAATCTTTAAAGGGAATATTTTGAAAAACAATAAAGTGATTTTCGATGACTAATATTTGATTTTGTTCTCTTTTCCCGAAATATAAAAGGCAATCCTCGCATGAATATGTAGGTTGAATCATGTATCAACTAAACAGCTTAGTTTATTTATGAATGAATAATCTAACAGAGAAGTGAATGAAAAAATTTGAATTCAATTGAACTTATGGAAAACCCCGTGTCGCCACGGGCGCAAGTAAGGAAGCGCGCGGTCGTTATTAGCAAATGCCCCCCTTATAAGCGATTCGCTCATTTCGCCGACAGAAAACGGAGCCCTTCTCGCTACAAATACTGATCGCATTGCGTTATTATTGTTATGAACGCGGCGTCGGATTCTTTCAGTTCGGATTGTCCGGGTAGAGTTTCGAGAACCCACTGGTCTGCCTCGTCGTCGTGTAAATTGAAATTTTACACTGGACCTAACTCAAAATTGGAAAATCGGACGTGACCCGTTTTCAATTATTACCCAAAAATGGAGAATAACCATCCAAATTTGGGTTTTCAATATCGTTTTCAATTATAATTTTCTAAATTAACTTACTCGGTAGGTTTGGAAATTAAAATAAGCTTAAAATCAAACTTAAAATCACAAAATACGCCTTTCCTCTCTGAAAGTCAAAGCTGAAATTATAGATGTTTATTATAATAATTAAACGTTATTAAGTTTGACAATTACTTTTAAAATGAAACTTTTTCAAAATCGCAGTTTCTATCTTATATTTTCAAGCACGTTATATAAAATATAAAAATGAATCACAAAATGTGTTGGTAAGCGCATAACTCAACAACGCCTAGACCAATTTGGCCAAATCTTTTTTTAAAATGTTATTTGAAGTTCAAGGATGGTTTTTACTGCGAGAAAAATTAGAATTATTGCTGGAAAAACCCTAAAAATAGCCCTTTTCTCACTGTTGTCTAAGCAATGTAGGTGTGTTCCTAACGTCAAAGATCATATCTATCAAAACCATGTGCGTGTGTGCGTTTGAGCACAGAATACATAGTTGGAGGAGTTTAATGTCGCGTTCCGAAACTCGCGTTTCTTTTGTATTAGTTTCGGCACGCGAGATAAAATGCATCAGTTTCCACGTCATTACATCAGTCAAACAAAAAAAAAAAGTTGTCTGTTACCTTATCTACTGAGTTTGCTTTTGTCAACTGATACACGAAACAAATTCGTATATCGTGTTTTGTGCAGAGTGTTTAGTTAGTTAGTGTTTGTTTAGTTCGTGATTAGTAAAAAATAATTTATATTTGATATGCCTCCTATAAATATTTTGTATCAAATACGGAATAGAATGAGAAATCCAAATATACAAATCAGTGAAGAAATTTACAATGAAGCATTGATTTCAATTGAGAACATGTGCTTGATAATGTCAAACAAACTATTAATTCAATAAGGCCTGACCGCGCCTAATCGTCCAATGCATGACGCTTTTAACCAAGAGTTGCATCGGAAAAACTGTATGATCTCAACGCTTTGAAAGAATTAATTCAAACAAATCTTCCACTGTTAAATGAACAACAGAAGTATGTATTTGAAACTCTTATGAAAGTAACAAATGATGAAACTGGAGGGATTTACTTCTTAGATGCACCTGGTGGTACAGGAAAAACTTTTTTGATTTCATTAATATTAGCAACAATTCGCTCACAAAATAAAATTGCACTTGCACTCGCTTCGTCGGGAATCGCAGCAACTTTGCTTTAAGGTGGTCGAACAGCCCATTCAGCACTAAAATTGCCATTAAATATGCAAAGCAATGAAACTCCAACCTGCAACGTTTCGAAGAACTCTGCAATGGCAAAGGTTTTGCAGCAATGTAAATTGATTGTTTGAGATGAATGCACGATGGCACATAAAAAATCTTTGGAGGTTTTAGACAGAACCTTAAAAGATCTACGGAGCAATAATAACCGATTTGGTGGTGCAATGATTTTATTAGCAGGAGATTTTCGTCAAACATTGCCAGTGATTCCACGATCAACGGCAGCTGATGAACTCAATGCATGTCTAAAGTCCTCCAATTTGTGGAAACATGTCAAAGTACTTCATTTAAGCAAGAATATGCATTAACTTCCCTCAAAGTTTTTGTCAGTTAACTCAATCAGAAGATGAACTTATTCAGAAGGTGTTTCCAGATGTTTCTCAAAATTACAGAAACCATGATTGGTTGAGCAAACGAGCTATACTGGCTGCAAAAAACATAGATGTAAATGAATTAAATTTCACAATTCCAGAACAAATTACAGGCGAATTGAGGATATATAAATCAGTTGATTCGGCTACTAATCAAGATGATGTAGTCAACTATCCACCGGAATTTTTAAACTCGCTGGATTTGCCAGGATTGCCACCTCACAATCTTCAATTAAAGGTTGGATCGGTGATTATAATGTTGCGAAATATCAACCAACCGCGTCTTTGCAACGGTACACGTTAGCGATAAAAAAATTACTAAACAATGTGATAGAAGCAACTATACTCAAAGGAAAGTATAAAGGAGAAGATGTTCTCATACCGCGCATCCCAATGATTCCGACTGATGTGCCGTTTGAGTTTAAACGACTATAGTTTCCAGTGCGGCTTGCTTTTGCTATGACTATAAACAAGTCCCAGGGGCAATCATTAAGTGTTTGTGGTATTAATCTAGAAAACCCATGTTTGTCACATGGTCAATTGTATGTTGCCTGTTTCCGTGTTGGAAAGCCATCAGATTTGTTTATCTATGCGCTAGGTAATCAAACAAAAAACATCGTATACCACAAAGCAGTACAATGATAATAAATATAATTATGATTCACATGATTAACAATAAAGCGATTACTTACTTTTAAATCCTTATATATGTTTTATTTAATTATTTTTTATTCACAACGCATTATCACCAGGGTGACGGTTCTGTTCAGGAGAATTTTTTAAAATACGTAGGCACAAAAACTGCCACATTACAAATCTTTTTGACAGGACCAAGTCTGGTCAGCTAGTATAAAATATAAATTGTTATAAAATTATTCAAATGTTCACTTTCTGACCTACTCAGGTAGTACTCTTGAACCTTTTCAACTCGCTCTAACAGTTCAACTTTCACTTAAGGTAATTTTATTCAAATAACAAAATTTGAAATTTTTAACTATTGCAAATTCACAAATTATTTTATTCGTAAAAATTCACTTCACCCTTTTAAATTGAAAGCCTACATAAAACAACTGGAATAAAGTGTTTTTCCTCTTCTAGCAATGTTACTATATGATTTATAAGTCACATGTTACAATTTAAATACAAATAAAGTTAATCAAATTTACACTTCTTAGTTTTCATGATGTATCTGAGCCGGAAAAACATAAATAATATCATCATCTGTATGCTTGATTGAGCAGACCATAGTTACCAAACTATTGTCAACAATTTGTTTTTTTAAACGTATCTTGACTTTTTTTGGCATCTTCGTTTATTTCAGCAATATAATTTGACCAACAAAATCGATTTGTAAGATTGTTTAATGGGTCTGAATAAACAAATCGAGTTCCACTGAAAAAATGGAATTGATTTTTGAAGTCTTCAAATACCCTGGTTTAATTAAAATTCACTTCACCTTTTTAAATTGAAAGTCTACATAAAACAACTGAAATAAAGTGTTTTTCCCCTTTAGCAATGTTACCATATGATTGATAAGTCACATGTTATAATTTAAATACAAATAAAGTTAATCAAACTTACAAATGTATTTAATGAGTTATATGACGGCAATGGTGACTTGGAGTGCAAGAAGAAGAAATTAAAGCCCATTTTAGTAAAAATTTGTTGAGCGGTGGCGTCATCTACAGCGAAAACATGCCAAACACTCTTAATTTTTAAGTTTTTTGTGTTTTTTAGAAAAATTATCGATGTTTGGCACTTATTATTATTTTTCTGTATGAGTTTAGATGCCTATCATTAATTTAAAAAAAAAATTGATGCAAATCGGTTGATTGGTTTTGGCGCTAGACCTTACTATGCATCATATTATTATAATAGATGAAAAATATTAAATAACATTCTATTGTTTACCTCCGATTTCTCCTTCATTCAAACGTTTCATTTCAGTTTCCATCATGCTCATTCGTAACACAAATATTCCTACAGTAATCGGTTAAAACAAAACCCCATTTTCGGACGAATCGTTAGCAGGAACGTTGCTTTAAAACGGAAGTAATGGCTCGTAAACAGGTCCCGAATTTTCCTGTTTAAACACGAGGATTTAAATCAAACAGGCCAGGACGTTTGTCCTGCGATGCTGAAAAACAGAAGGCTGGGACGTCAAGCGACGCGTGTTGGGAAAATCGGGAAAGAGGTGGCCAATCCAGCGTATGCTCCTGCTTTGATGTCAAACGGTTATAATGGGGCACGAATTCGGATCGGAAGTTATTCTTGCGGTCACTTAAAGTCGAGAGAAATGCTAGAGTTTACTTTGCTGCCTGCGAATGAACGTTCTTGTAATAATGTTTTCAATCTTCCGAAAAGACGTTAGAGATGGAGATGGAATTCTTTCCATTTCTAGAGGTTCTTCAATAACACAGGTGTTATTTTTATATACAGTGAAAGAAGAAAATTTCTTGAGATAAAATATCAAATGCATATTTAAATGTAAAGAAGATTGCTATGACGGTTGCTCTCTATAATTCCGGCCTGGGCAACACTGATCAGATCATCTTAAGACAGATGTCAAATCAATATGAGTGGCTGAAAGGATGTTCAGTGCATAATTAAATAATCTATGCTCATTTTCAGTTGACATGAGGTGACCGTGTTGCCAGACTATCGAACCACAGATTCTGTGGCAAAAACTTATAATCTGCGATTGTTACTGCAACTTATTAGTTAAATTAAATTTTGTTGAATTCATTCATTTCTGTTCCGAGTTGCTTGCTCGATTCAATAATAATACACTCTGTATATGTTCATTTCACTTTCCGATTAACGCGTAACATATGTTGGAATATATGACCTATGTCGAACAGACGAGAACTGAAGCCGCGCTCGTCCGGTGCAGTGCAACACTTTTCTTCGCAATAAATGAATTTCTCGTTAAATCTACAAATTAGAACTCTGGTGAAAAAGTGACTATTCTCGCTCGTGAGTGCCTGGACACGTTGATTCAGCCGGACTGTGAAACCAGGTAGGCAGAAGTCGATACTCCAACATTCGATTTTCTTTCGAGTCATTTTTTCTTATTATCAGAATTTCATTATTAATTTTTCTTTCGTTTTCGTTTAAT
The DNA here is from genome assembly GCA_030674115.1 of Micraspis discolor. Classification (NCBI taxonomy): domain Eukaryota; kingdom Metazoa; phylum Arthropoda; class Insecta; order Coleoptera; family Coccinellidae; genus Micraspis; species Micraspis discolor. The sequence goes on from JARTUT010001323.1 coordinate 752,066, forward strand.
TTTCAAAGGCCCTTGTCGTGCCAGCGATCAAAGAGGTTAAGATTTAAGATGATCATATATATACAGGGTTGGGATGAAGTTTGGCACCAAATTAATATCGTTAAAACGAAACAGGCGATATTTTTGAAATTTGGCAGCTGAGTGTAATAGACCACAATGCATCTGATGAGCATATTTTCATTAATGAGATACTTGTTTAACCGGAAATGACTAAAAATTTTTCATTTAAATGGGACAAGACGGATTCTTGATGAATGTACATTAATTCATGGTGAAGTCTTGAGAAAAGTTACTCAAAAATTTGTTAATAGACTGGCATATTGTCAAGAGGTCAATGGCAAGCACTTCAAACATTTAAAATTATTTTTAATGAATTTTTTTTTACCCCTGTATTTCTCCTTTTTATAGATTTTCATAAAAGGTACGTCATGAAAAGCAGAAAGAGTTGTTCTTGTAAAAATTTAGGTGGTTGATCCATGTTTCGAAGGATGTGTTTCAGGTGGTTGCCGAATCTGAAAGGACATTGGTTGCTTCAAACTTCAAAGTTTCTGATGCAAAATCACCAAATCAATTAATACTTTCAGTTAAAAACAGACTGGCCTTGAATATTTGCTAGATATCAAGAATATTTGAATTTGAGGTGTCTTGAATTGGAGATGATCAAAATTATTGCTAATGAATAATTTGAGGTCAGACTATACGCGGCAGCTAGGGTATAATCAATGCCACGTCGAAAAGGCATTGGCACAATGAGTTGATATTGATTTCAAATTAATAAAAACGAATTTGAACATCCTTGGTACTGGTGAAGTCACTTTACCGTTTTATTTGTATTTCCAATATTTATGTATACGTTTATAATAAAAATTACTTTATTATATAGATTATTATTTTGATAAAAATAAAGTTCAAAAGAATATATATATATATATTTTGATTATGAAGTCCTTCATTAACAAATCCCATCTGTAAAAAAAAATCACTGAAGAACGTAACAGATCTTGTAATTTGAACAGTAGAAAAAAATTTAAATAAATAAATAAGCGCTGAAAAAGTTAACATAATGACTGAAGAATTAAATCTTTTCATTCAACCTATTAGATATCTGATTTACTATTGATAAGCTCAGTAAAGTCACATGGATATAGAAACCTTCTTTATCAAGGGCAAAATTATCACCCAAATAGATGTATTCATTTCTTTATGACCAAAACTCGGCTGCCATTTTGTCAGTTTTGTCAATTAAATGCCTCACTCCGTATAGGGACCAAGCAGTAGTCGCACTCCGTGGATTATGAATTGAAATCGCTTACACCAAAGGGAACTCGCGGATTCCTCCCTGCGCATCTAATCTTATCGACCGCTAATTTAAAAATTGATTAGAAAAGGTTATTTGTGTTATCTGAAAACTTAAATATTTTTATTTAAGCTGGTAATAAGTTTTCACAGTGATATTTAGAGTGTATGGACCATTGTTTAGTCTATATTCATATAAAAATTAATGTAACATAATGCTCATAATGTAACCGTAAATGTAATCACATTTCCTCATTAACAGAACGCATTCAATAAAAGATTAAACTTTTTGAAATGTGTTGAAAATCATAGGTACCTTAGGTTTGTAAGTGAAATGACTTATTAAAATTTTTCTAAACGAAGATTGAGTTGAAGAGTAGGTATTATATGGAAAAAATCAGTAGTTGGTGGTTGAAAGCATCGAATGTATCTAATATAAAATCCTCAATACATAAAATTCAGTGAAACATTAATCTTCGAGTCCATGAAAAATAACTTTCTTTTTATATTGAATTGTTTCGAACAATTTTTTTCAATGAATTCTCTGATGATTTAGTTTGAAATGATACTATTTTTTACTATATTCTATTTATGAAAAGAGGAATTTGATTATGGAATTCTAGAATTAGTGACAAGTTTTAGCGAGGAACCTGAACTGATCTTGAGTGAAAAGCGGGGAAAGGGGGGGCGAGGTTTAGATCATTTACATTCGAAGATTTAGCGTGAAAAGCTCTTTCCTTGGGGGGGGGGGATGGTTAATTACCCCCAGTTGGAATTAATTTGAAAATAATACATAATTGAAACAGAATACTTACTGGAATGAAAATAAATGATTAAATAAATGAGCTGGTTCATGGTAGATTTTGAGTCAAAGAAATTCCTCTGAATTATAGGTTAGGTTGTATTTTTTCTTCAACTTCTTCTTTGAATTTTAAATAGATCTCAAAAAAATTATATTCTACTAAATATTAAACGAATTAATTATACAAAGGAATTTTTTGAGATGTCTAAAATAATAATAATGACATTATTCCAGACATCGCAGAATTATTGATGATAACATTGAACAAGGACCAAAATATGAGGTAGAATCCCTGCGAGATGCTCGAGTCTGACTTGGTGTAAGAAAATCCACGGAGTGCGACTACTGGTTGGTATCTATACTGTGGTTAGACATATAATTTCTATATCTATGTTTATAACAGTACAAAATGGTCAGTGCCATCTATCCATAAATTGGTATAATGTCCGTTGTCAGAATTATTGCTTACTCTATGTTACTAAAGTTGAACCCATAATTATCAAGATTGTCCTTTATCATCGGTTTAATTGTTAACGATTAAAGTGATATTATATGTTCTTACATCACCTAACATAACTTGGTTTCATCTTGTTGATTGTATTTTCTAATTCACCTATTTATGTCATTGTTTATCTCTTATAATTATCTTGCCCTTATTATATAATGTTGTATTTTCCTTCAAGACCATTTTAATTGCCTATGACTTATCCTGCTTCATCTTAGACCCAAAATAAAGAAGATTTAATCACCTGGTTCCAACCGTTGCTGTTTTATTAACCATCTTTGATTCTCACTTATTTTTCACTTAACCCAATTATAATGAATCTGAATTAGTACTTATATTGTAATGTCCCAACATTGCTATGCGATCATATTCAATGCCCAAATTTCTTATCTAGACTCTGTTAAATTCCTGGGTTGTCGTTAGTTTTTATAAAAAATTTTTCCGGAAAAAAAAGTGGAAAACATAAGTGAACGAAATTTAGTTTATCTTATTTTGACCTTCTAAGCATTCGAAAAATATGCGTTTTTTCTGACGAACCCTATATTACTTCGATAATTCCGTTGGATAATAAAATTTTCCCACACATATTCCACATCTCGTTCATATTGGAGAGAAACTAGACGCACACACATGCAGGTGCCACAAGATTTAGTTTCCGTAAGGGTCAGTATAAGGTTTTCCCTTTATATCTACCCTCCGGAATATTTGTCATTTGGTTGGCCCGACATCGGATAAGAAAAAGCGTGGGTTGAAGATTGCATTCTGGAATGTCATCCATCATTTTCAGAATTTGGGGATAACCAGCTCTGCCAACCGAACGGACGGGGAATTCATTAACACTAGAGTTTGATAAATTTCCCAACGAAATGCCATTTTTATGTTTTCTTGATGCTGTCAACCATCAACGTTGTTTGGTTTCTTCATTCCGGGTCTTGTGTTGTGAACAAGTTGGAAGATTATTCTGAAGAGCAGGATTAACATTAATTCATTTTGTCGAAAATATAACAGGGTGGGACGAATAATGATACACTTTTCAACACGGGATATCCATGATGACAGACTGTTGTGAAATGAAAAATTTTTTCGACATCAAAAAACGCCTAAAGTCTTATAAATATGCTTTAAATACTAAAAAACTTTTTTTTTTTGTGAAGGAAAAAAAAATTTACATTTTATCTCTGTTGACAGGTAACAAAATATAACTTTTCACGAAATTAATTTTTTAAAATCTTAAATCTTACCCTCTTTGATCGCGGAATATAAGTTTTTGTCACATAATCTGTTGTTCGATAGTCTGGCAACACGGTGACCTCATGTCAACTGAAACTGACCATAAATTACTAAATTATCCACTGAATATCCTTTCAGCAACTCAAATTGATTTGACATCTCTGTTAAGTTGATCGTTGTGTTAGTTTACATGAGGTTTGATCAGTGTTTCAAAAACCGGCCTATAGAAATCAACTAATCAGATGTTGAATCTATAATTAACTGTCATTTGAGTTGCTTGAAGGATGGTCAACTAGTTTCATTTGATCATCCGGTCAATTAACACAGTGGTCAAATATTTCAGGTAAATTGTATGTCAAGTTTCACTTTGAGTTTCTGAAACGTAAATTAAGGCTTAATCAGAGGTCAAACTGCTGTCAAAGAAGTTGTCAACTAATCGGTGCTGTTCGGCAAATTAACTTGTAAGAGATCATTATTCATATTTGTTACCTTATCAAGGCTTTTCGGTATTATAAGGCACGCGTTTTTGAAATTTTTAAAACTATCGGGAAAATATGAAGAAAAGCAATAATATGTTTATAACAAATTGTTGAAGTAATAAACAATGAAATTGTTGATGAAAAACATTTCTTTCAATTCATGGAGAACTTTGAATTATATTGGAAAAAAAGTTGACTATTTATTCGAAGAATAGAAATATGAGAAAAACTCGATAAACAATATTCATTAATAATTTGTTTTTATCGTAGATGATAGTTCTATAAGTTTATAATATAATAATAATAAGTTTCAGAAAAGAACCTGATTAAAATAGCCATTTGTTTATCAAAAATAATAATAAAGTGGTTAAGGAGTTCTTTTTAGTTAATGAATGTTCCTTATTAACAAAACACTGTAAGTAACAAATAAACAGAAATTTTTCACAATATAACGGAGAATTTTTTTTGTCAACATAAAAGAATCTATATCATCAAGGAATTGGATTTGTTTGAACTTTTATTTTATCTTATTATGCAAGTCTCCGCAAAGCGAAATCAATTTACGGCAACTATTTGAGTTTTTTTTTAAATAACAATGATTAAAGAAGTTCCGGAAAAATTTATTGGTCAACAAAGGTATAGTTTCTTGGAAAATTAACTTTAGGAGATGATTACAATGGGAATTGATGCTTTGAAGTGTTAAGATTCAATAAAAATTCTTTCAAATCTTCAAATGTACAATATATCTCCTTAAAATTTGACTATTTTATTTTATAAACTTTAAGAGCTATAAGCTCAACTTCAACATGGCTATGGTACGCGGACTCCAGTATCAACGAAAAATTAAAATTATTGTGAATGTAATAAAAATTTTGATACCAACATAGTGCCTAGGCTTTGGCGCCTTCGATTATTTAGGATAGTCTAAACTACGCATGCGCCTACGCGACTGCCGTGTTGGGAAACTCGAATCGCTCATTCAAAAGTTCGGAAGGAATTAAACATTTATATTGAAATGCACAGGTATAAATTATTTGACGCACTGATAACAATATTAAAAAAATACAAGTACACAACCGCCATGAAGTTATTCCTCGAAATAATTATATAACTTGTCAAGTTCGCCTCGAAAATGCGCGCAAAATTTCAAAAAGCCACTATCCAGAGCTTCAAGTTTTTCGCATCTGCAGTAGTGATGGTCCTACTCATTCATTATCAATTTTCAGTGCGTTTAAATTGACATTCACAATATATGTGTAATAAATATATGATCATTTCAGAATCTTAATGTTAATCTCTTTGATCGCAGAAGTTTTTGTCACAGAATCTGTGGTACGATAGTCTGTCAACACGGTCAACTGAAAATGATCATAAATAAGTTAAATATGCACTGAACAGCTCATATTGATTTAACATCTCTGTTGAGATGATCGTTGTGTGTGTTGACATGAGGTTTAATCAGTGTTTCAGAAACCGGCCGTTGTATCACAGATTTTCTCCATGCTCGAGCAAGTTTGTCATCAAGATCCAGATTCGTCTGAGTGGCTGAAAAGGTGAGCATTTCTTATTTGTTTGAGTTGCACTTGATTATTTCATTTTTGTTGGTGAATGAAATAAACTCGATTTCATTTTAGAGTCCGTTAACCTTAATTCACCAACATGTTGTTCTCTATTCGTAAAGCAATTTTGCTTTCAAATTATTACCTGAATTTCATTTCTGCTCTATTCAATCTTCCACAGGAATTACCTAGAGTCATCTGAAGATACTCGTACCGCATCTTAGGAAAGGAATTTCCAGGCATCCCCGACACTGAATGCAATTAATCAGGGCCTACACACACACCCGCTGTACAGGAGGTAGGAAACGAAGTTAGCCTAACTTTTCGTGGCCGAACTTCCTAAACCAATTCATGGCCAGCAGAAAAGAGCCGCTATCAGTTACGTTCGCGGTTCATCAGAGTCCTTTCAGGAAATCTACTTTTCGTCGTGATCACCGCATTCATTCGGTAACAAGGTTGATTGCTTGGATTCCTATGGAAGAAGAGTCCGCTGATGAGTGACTTGGCATCCTGGGATATACAACGAAAAAAGCATTAAAAGTTGTTGTAGCCCTAAGATCGATATCCTCCGGAAATTTCACAGGGTCGGGCTTAGGGAATCTACCGCATGGAAGATTCACTACTTTGTTTTACTGCCATTTCATTATTCTTGTCAAGTTACCCGCCGGTTTCCGAAAGGTTGATCAACTTAATCAACTAATCAGCTCTTAAATCTACGATCAATTGTGATTTGACTTGCTTGAAGAATGGTCAACTACTTTAATTTGACCATCCGATCAGTTAACACAGTGGTCAAAAATTTCTGGTAATTGTATGTCAAGTGTCACTTTGAATTTCTCAAACCCAAATTAAGGCTAAATCAGAGGTCGAAACTATAGATAAAGAAGGGATAGACGACGACTCCTTTGATTCGTTAGGAACGTAGACTAACTTATTTGTCGAAAGATCAACGAAGCCCTCTTCAAATCTGGAAGAAAATGAAAACATTTTCAAAATATATTGTATACAGATTATTGTACATCATGTGATAAAAATAGAATATGGATCACATCTATCAGTTTTACAACTTTGTTAATTTTTTCATTCTGCCCTGAGGTATGAAGAAGCTCTTACAGCCTATTCGAGAAGATGGACTAGTAACTTAGTGCTGCTAGACTTGTGTGGTGTTCGCCCCCACTAAACTCCCACCTTTCATCGTACATGTTTGATATTAATTTTATTAAAAATGCCTAATCATTTGGGCTGCTTGAACTCTTTCGTTAATTATTGCTTCTTTTTAACTTTTTTATATTCAAACTGAAAAAAACTACTCACAATTCACAAACAAAACATAACCATTGTACTGAAACTGAAGTGGGGTTGGAATTCGCGACATTCCGCGTGAAAATATGTCCCATTCTTTTTTACTATATATCTATTTCACACATTTAGTTCAATCTACTGCTCATTCAGTTGCCACCGTCAACGTTTTAATCGAATCAAAGGAGTCTGCGATTTATTCCTTCTTTGTCTATAGGCTATAAATACAAGCAACAGAGACAACCGAGACGGTCAACTCCGAACCATAGAGTAAAGATACCAAGAGTTTAAACGAGGAACTAATTCTAGTGCTAAAAACGACCACGATTTTGGTAGTGTTTCGGGGTCTGAGGCATCAGGGGGCGCTGGAAACCTGTAATTAGAACCATAGAGTAGACATATGTTCACTCTATGGTTAGAAAAGGCGCGAAATTCAAATGGTATTCCTATTTTATACGAAATGAAATAAGATTTTCTTTAGTGCCCAGAAAAAACATCATGAACTCAAGAGAAAGCATTTCTTTTGATTAAGGCTCAGGATGCTTTCTCTCGGCACAACTTTTTAAGAAATGGACTCTACTGATAGAATAAATATGAATGAAACACGCTTTTGATTCATTAAATTTTAATGGATGATCCATAAGAAAATAGAACATGAATAAATAATTTTGGAGCTTGTAAATATATAATGGCATAAAGTATAATCAAAACGTAGCACGGGATCAAAAATATATAAGCCTTTTTCAAGTTTACGTGCTACAAACATAGGCATATTCACAGCGTTTGAACATGATTTTCTGATTTTTAAGATGAATTGTTGACAGATGTGATTTCTTCTGAAAAACTTAGTATAAAACATTGTTTTTGAATCAATGAGGAATGAATAATAGTGGATAGATACATAACATTTATCAGCGATCAATACTAGAGTATAATAATTTTATGAAATACAATTAAAAGAATTTCCTAACAAATTCCATATTTACATAATCATTAGATGAAAATAGTGAAAATTACTTTTACATAGTAACATAGTAATAACTCATAAATAATTAATTATCAGTGGATTACAAATAGCATCAGGGTTGTTTATTCATGACAAATGTTTTTTAATTTTTGATTTTCCGTAGTTACCCTCTTCTTCTTTTCGTCATTGATGAAGCGAACCCCCTAATGGCACCTGATCGTCATAAATAACTGTAAAAAATTATCTGAGGATTCAGAGGAACACAGTGTGAATCCTATTTCGTGCTTCTTGACAATCTCCACTAATTCTTATATAATATTATTTTTACTACATAGGAGCTCCGGGAAATATTCATTATGAATTACTTCCAGCTTTTGAATGTACTTGAAAAGCTCCTCAGTAGCAAACAATAAACCTTTTTCAGGATCTATTGCTTCTCCTTGTTTGAAGTATATGAAAATTTGGTGTTCTATCAGGTGTTTTTCTTTTTCCACTAGAATATTACGACATATTTCGCTTCCTGATAACAACAATTTTCGAGGCTGGATACAATTGTACTGCTCACTCAAGAAATGATCACTACATATCACATAATTTTTACTCAGGTCTACGTTCCTACGACCTGCAAATTGTATCCACTTTTCAGCGCTGAAAGTACAGACTATATTAGTTATACCTATGAACCAAATAAATATGTAATTTTTTCAAAATGCGTCAACACTTACACATCCTTTCTCTTCGGTAACTGGAATAATGGTAATTAAGGATTGTCTTTTTTACTTTTCCTACAGTTTTTTATCATACAAGTTGATCCGGTAGGCATCTTTGAATATTTATTTACGTGACCTCTGCTCGAAAGTCGTATCTCATTATTAACTGAACTTATACTTACATTTTATCAAATTATCAAATTAATCTTTGATTGTATACTGATCCTCATGCCTCATAACAATAACATAACATAACCAAAGAAATACCACGTGAAAGCAAAACTACAAATTTTTCATGTTTCTCTCCTAATGGCCTTAGTAAATTATAGCATATTTTTTTTGGTTCGGGTACTGAACCACGAGATGGCGCTGATGCGACTGTGGTCGCTTCGTTTCCACTCTTGGTATCTTTACTCTATGCTCCGAACTAAATTCGTGTCCGATTTAATTTTCTATCTCTCTCCGAAAAATGGGGCTGTTGTCAGATGGAGCTGACATCAGTGCCGGTGAAAGAATGGCGGGAAATTTGAATCGATAGCAGAGGATCACTGAATTTTAAAAATGAATTTTGCGAAAATAATGAAAAAACTTTGATCCTCGATATGCAATGTATGATTTAGGCAAACAATTGCAATATCAAAGATGAAAATTTCATCCAGTCAATGTATACAGCGACATCTGAAAATAGGTTTGAAAAGTGGGACTAAGACTTATGCTAGTTGAGATGGAACAGACAGTGACACAACATAATCCTTAACATCGGACAAAAATTGGCATGGAGTTGACCGTCTCGGTTGTCTCTGACAAGCAATCAGCTCGTTGTATTTGTGGTAAACGTGGTAGCAGCCCTGCTCGAATAAAATATTAAGCATATGGTGTACAGTGCAACAAATTCAAAAGGATGAATCACTTCTTCAAATTTTGCAGAGATTGGAACCAATATGTCAATAATATTGGTCGAAATCACAATTATTTTAAGGTAATGTAAATAGTCAAAAAAAAAATATGTGGATTGTAGATTTAGAGATAAATAATCTTAGTTTACAATATAAATTGATATAGGTGCATTGGTTAATATTATTTCTCTTGGTACATATAAAAAATATTTAACTCACATAAGGCTTACAGCATCCAAAATAAGATTGCAGACGTGGAAAGGTGGATCTTCAACTAATTTAGGCAAAATAAGTTTAACTAAGAAATATCGCATGGCATTTTCGGATACCCCGAGGTGTGAGGAATAAAAAAAAATTGTTTACGTTACAAATTTTGTACGTCATAATATGTCCTCCAAATAAAATTATTCGAGGTAGAAAATCTTTTTCAATCACTATGGGATAACAAATATACAGGCGGTCTTTCTAAGAGAAAAAGAACACCTTGTATTAGTCATGGGTGAAATCGGAAAAACACGAGTTGAATTATTGGAATGGCGGTAGACGAACTGACTTTTCTGGATTATCTGTCTGTATTTGATATAAATGTCTGTACGTTAAGCCACTCAATGTGCACTAGTGATCGAATAAAATTGTTAATTGTTGTTCTGAGTACATTGAATATTACTTTGTCCACAAAAGCGTTGGGTTATGTAAACGAAAAATGTAAATAATCTTCTAAAAATTTATGCAATATCAAAAATATCGTTTCCACAAGTTTCAACCGGCACAAAACTGCACTTTTCTCTTCTTTAAATAGGCCGAGTTTATAATTTCAAGTGTATAACTCGAAAAAATTCTAAATGTCAAGACGAAACCGTAGAATTTACTTACTTCGAAATATATACACTTCTCATGCAAATTTTATAGCCAGGGCCGAGATAACGCGTTAAAGATTTTTGTTTTAATTGTATCACCGGTGTGCCCATAAATTTCCGGAGGCCCCTGGGAACAATGTAGCCTCTTAATACGCTGAACGTAGAGACAAACGAGCCCGCCATTTGCGTACGGTAAGAAATCTCGAACGGCTGTATTGAAAATAATTTCCGTTTACTTTTTAGTTCGATAAGTTGATGATGTTTCGTATTGTGTATTAAGTATATATGTATATACAGAGTAAGCCTATGAATACTGCATTGATTGATTTTATAGATCCTTGAGATCGAAAGAAACACCTTATTATACAATTTTTTGAAATTCTTTTCCTTTCAATAGATACAGGGATTGAAAAACTTGTTTTTTGCTTCTATATTTGTAATTGATAATCCAAATGAATTCAAATTTGTCAGAAATGTGTAAAAATATTGGTCAGATCCAGATTAGGATTAAACCTTAGATTATTTAAGAATAGACCCCTTATTTACATTGAAAAGTGTAGCATCTGAAACTTAGAGCTGATCGATTGTAACATATTGAGCTGGTCCAGTCAGGTCATAAAAAATTTTCATGTTACCAAACTGAGTAAGTGTGGAGGCGCGCCATATTGTTGATACCCTGAAGATGTAGAAATATATCTACGAAACGTTGGCATTAGTTGAATGTAGTTGTTCACCAACTACTTCCCTCAAAATTCCATGAAAAATCAATCATAACATGTATCTACAAGGAAATGATCTATCAGAACATTGTTGATACCATAAGTCATTATCGTTCTGTACTAGCGGCTCAATTATTTGAGTCAATATGTCAGACTATCTATCTCCTAAGGGAGAACATTCTTTAAATAATGCAAATATGTGTAGTGTTCTATCTTACCAGTTAAAGTCCCATCATAAATGTGAACATCGAGAATTGCATTATTTTTGATGGCGCAAAAAAACATTGAAACTCCAGGTCTCTTGAAAGTTCCATTGTCTGAAGTGGTGGTTGTTCTCTTCATCCGAATAATGACTGTTATGCCTATTGAAAAAACCATTCTTTGTGAATTTAGATTCATCTGTCCAGATTATACAGTCCAAAAAGTTTTCATTCTCTTGAAATCGAATCATCATAGCTTCGCAAAACTCTGTTCTCCTGACGAAATCAGTTTCCTTCAAATGCTGTACCCTATTGAATTTATATGGGTGCATTTTATGTTTTTTTAATATTCTCCAAACACTCGATTGAGATAATCCCAGAGCAATTTCGGCATCTTTGAGAGAATTTTGAGGATTCACACGAAAATATGCAAGAACTGTAATTTCGTTGTTCTCATCTTCTACTACACTTTTTTCTCTGTGTATAGTTTTCTTAACGAAAGATCCGACATTTCTCATGTTCATTCAGCTTGTCATGGTTCTGTTAATGGTATCTCTCGTTGGTCTGGGTCGGTCAGGAAACCTCTCAATGAACAGTCGAATCGTTCTATCTACAACTTTATTACATTCTCCATGAAGTAGAATCAGATTTGAATAATCTTCATTGGTGAAATTAGGCATAGTGATCGATTTTATAACTTAATACGAATTATCACCAAATTAATAGTAAACACAAAATGCTACTGAATAAAGAGGAATTTAGCAGATGTAATTAATGATATCTATCGTTAAAAAAAAAGAATGTAAAACATGGTAAGTTTTTGTATATGGTTCATAAGGAATTATTTATTTATCACCGGAGAGAAAACCGATGGCCGATTAGTTGAAATAAAGAGGTTTCCCATACAAATTCGAATCCAAATTCGCCATCTATTTAGGAACAACCTGTAACTTTTTTCTCTTGCATATTAGGGTAGTAAAATTTAAAACATGGTTTAAGTAACAGTTCCTGAAAATTTCATCTTTTTGGCGTGAAGGGAAAAGAAATAGCTGAAAATTCAAGAGGAAAAACAGTTTTTTGTGAATAACTCAGAAAATATCCACTTTAGGGCAAGGGTGTGATGATTACACTCACATTATTTTTTATTGTAGATTCAATATCTGCCATAAAAAAATGGGGTTCTAATTTGAAAAAATTGATTTTTCACGATTTTGTCATCCCTAACTTTGAAAGCGATTTTTTCACCCCCTGTATCATGAATCGCAATTTCAATTTTCAAAGTGGATACACCAATCTTACATCTTGAAAAATCTCAAAAATGAAAATTTTCCATCCAAAAACCTCGAAGTTATTCTTGTTTCAGCGGAGCTCTATTTTCGATTTTTTTTTCGAATTTTCCCGCTCAGAGAGAATTTTCCAACCAAAACTGAAAAATACTACATCAAAATAACTTGAAATTTTCTAAGGAATCTATTTCTGCAATGAAAAAATGGTGTTCTAATTTGAAAAAAGGAAGTTGACGTCATTTCCGGAAAAACCGGAGGTGCTCATGCCTTGAAAATATTATAGATTTCATCAGCATCGTGAAATACTTATAAGTGATCAGTTTCATGAAAGTAGTTTCCCGTATAAATATGAGGTTCCTCGTGAAAGACCCTGTATAAAATGTCACTTTGTCTATGGATCAATGAAAATTAAAAAGTTTTACCTAAATTTGTAACGAATTAAATGTAAATATTTCTTTCGTTCTGCATCTGATAACATAACTCTCATTTTGTGCATTTGAGCCATTTTTTAAATACTTCATTTTTTGAAATTCAAAGGTAGGTTTTGAACTTCTTCGTTAACCTTCCATAATGAAACAGGTGAACTCCTAACTCTTTCGCAACTCGAATAAAATATTCGTTATGAGATTTATGAAATACTGCGTGTAATGTGTGAGAATGTAATGAAAAATGTGCTTAAAAGCGCTGGCATTCGTGAGGCTATCAAGGGCTGACGTTTATCTGATATAGTACCTTTCCGGTGGACACACTGTATAACCAAAGTCAAAAGAGTGTCGTATGCTGGACAAACGACACAACAGCTTACGGATAAACCTCAATAAAACATTTAGAGCGCACTGACGTCAAATCAGATGGCTTTAGCTATATTGTTTTTTCCATAAATGTTTATTTGAAATTCTCTAATATAGGTATTCTCTATTTTCGCCCTTTGTAGTCTGAGTCAAATTCAGTTCGGTTTCAGGTCTTTTGGAATTTTTTATATGGATTTTTGTTTCAATTTTAAAGAACTGATATGCTTGAAAAAAAATCCTAGACAAAATATTTTTGATAATTTTTCATTAAATTTTGCAACATCCAGAGAAAGAAAATAATATAATAGATTTAAAGCATGATAAATGTATAATGTGCAGACCTAGGGTTGTGTATTTGATTTGAGTATAAATCTACTCTAGAATATTTCGCCGAATCCGTTGTCTATTGAAACAATTTGAACTGACATTTTCCAACTGCATTTGAACGCTTTAACGGAATCAACGATGTTAAAGTATGCGAAGAAAAATGGCGTTCTGTAAGCTGAATTATAAGAAGAAACAGAAAGCTGCCTAATATGTTTCCGTGGTCATACATATCCGTCCGTAAATTACGTGGTGCGGTAAAGTTAATACCGCACGTTATCCCAAACTGAAGACGCATGTGCTATACCGCAAATAACATGCAACGCTTATACCGCACGACGTTATTTCATCTTCCATATCTCTCTAATCTTTGACATCCCGTATCTTGGTAACGAAGCCGTTTCGGATTCACGTTTACCTGAACTGTTATCCTTAAAATAAGCTAAAACATCTTCCTTTGTCGTTCGACGACGTTATTCTGTTTCTATCGCCGGTCACAGTCAGTAAAATATCTGATATGGCCGAAATATATTGATTACAATTGTCATGTTGGGAGATTATAAAATTTTTTCCAAGAAGTAACAGAATGCCGTTCTTTCCAGAATGTCAATATAAGCAGTAATTACGGTTATAATAATAATAATGATAATGACAATGATGATAAAAATAATAATAATAATAATATAATAGTATAATAATAATAGTAAAATAATATAATAATAATAGTAGTCTCTTTCATTTCCGCTTGCAGCAGTAAAGTAGGTAAAGCAGGTAACATTTCATTCGTTTACTTACCTGGTCAAATTTGAATATTTGCACTTGAAATAAAAACAATACGAAAATTACTATGATTATACATCAGGTAGACTGGCTTAATAAAAATACTATTTTGATCTTTTGAGCGCTTAATTGTTGAGAATCAATTTTTTTTCAATATAGCCGGGTAATGTTCGGCCTAGAATTGTTTTAATTTTGCCGGAAATATTACTCATCAATGAAGAGTTTTCAATAATTTTCGATTTCGAGCTTCTGTAGAATAGCTTTGTGTCTGAATATTTTTATAGGCGCTGATTTTTCTCCAAAAATAAGTATTCACTTTTCAATTATGATAAAATTTTTAAGTAAGAAATTGGAACAATTTGATAAAATATTTCTTAAAACAATTCCCTGAAATTGTCAGTGTATATGATTATTTTTATGAGTGGTCTGGATATTGATACAGTGTCATTGTTGATAATGAAGTCATTTATCCTGAATTCATTAAAAAATTTAATGAAGCTAGGGTGAACACGAAATTCATTTCCACAATCGTTTACCAGAAAAGTTATTGAAACGAAGACCTATCGAAAACAATTTATGCTCAATAGTTCTGCCTACTGAATATTCAACATCATAAATGGAATCAAGAAGGTGCATGGAAATAATGAAAATAAAAAAAATATTACTAATTACAGGAAATAATTTTATACCATGGTAGGTTATACCATAACAGGTACTAATCTTAGTCTGATTGTGTCGTCCATCTTTCAAAAATTGAAAATATTTTGTCCAGGATTTTTTTCGACACATTTTTTATATATTTTCTAATATACTTAATTCATTATAAAATAAGTATTATTCTATTATCAGCTGAGGAAAGGTTGATTCAGGTTCGTATCGTAGGCTAGTCACCGAGCTGATCCGATAAAATTATTGGCAACCTAAATCATAAAAAATTTCAAACATACCCCTTTTTTCAATTTATTATTCATCAAGTGCTTTTCAACAAATTCATTGCAATCAATAATGAATTGATAATAATTAAATTAATATCACTGAATATCTTCAGTTTAGGAGGAATATGTAGGATAATGTAATTATAAAAACATGAAATTATAGTCTAACAGATTATTGTGCTCATTAAATAAAAAACCAATACATTTATTCGATATGTCTGGAGGTCTTTGTTACCTCATCCTCTAAATTTCTTTTCGGCAATAGGGACAGCATTGTTTCTCGTCCAACCACAATTTCAGGCAATGCATGTGGAATTCATGTCTACATGAGGTGGTACAAAGTATTCCCTGCAAAGTATCTAAGCAGATACCACATTTCTCGTCGCTGAAATAGATAGCAAAATTAGTTTGTAATATTCAGATATTGAATCAAATTCATGATAATTCGACAAATCGTATATTATATCATGCAATTAGATCTTCGTCTTAGCCAACTGATGTAAAAATCCCATTTCCTTCAGTAATTCAAGTAGATAAAAAGAATTATGAAAGTTTAATCCAACACATTTAATAATCAAAAACATTACTCTGATTTCTTACCTTTCTTGTTCATGAATTCGAAATTTCAGATCCGGTGTTCTCATTTGGCGCAATATGTAGAGAACAAAGGGTCTAAGATCCTAGTGATCAATTTCTCTTGCGTCCATTTTACGTAACGTAACTTGATAGGAGAATACAGCAATGTACCAGAAGGTATATTGAAAGTGAATGGCATTTTGTTCAATTTGTGATCACCAATAGACTTCTAACTGGCTACTGAATTATTTGAACTCTGTCTATTCCATTGTTCTCTCTTATCTAGAGGTTCCCACGGAGATAGTTCTTGGAACCTGTCAATATCAAACGGGCACAAAGTTTATGGCACTAATACATGTTTTAACGTTAACCCGAATTCTTAAAAGCGTCCCTCTAAGAATGAAATATTGTTTCGGCGAAAAATGTCTTCAAGTGTCCCTTGTCGTTCACGGTCTATTAAGATCTTAGCACTTAACTTTCCGAAAGACAGGGACGGCTTACAATACTATTTACAAAGGTCCTAAATCCTACACTCGGCCATCCTGACTATGAATTCGCCTCGAATTCGCTGTCTTCTTCGTTTTCGATCCATGGCTTCATGAATTCTGCGCACGTGGACGTTCTAAGTGGCCCGTCATGACATCCTACCTTGCAGACGTCATACCTGTCATGACCCTTGACCCTGATGACTTCGTATGGGCCAAGGTACTTCTTCTGGAATTTCAGACCTGGACCAAATTGGGTCCGTTTGATCGCCACTAGATCTCTTTCCTTATACCTAGCGGGATCCTTCCTTCTGAGGTTATATCTCTTTCTATTCTCTTCTTGAACCTTGAGAAGTTGCTGTTTGCAATTTTCTCTCAACTCGTCTCGGTTATCTGAGAATTCTTTTCTGATCTGAGCCTCTACTGCTTCTTGCACTCTCAAATCTTCCTTTTTCCTCATCTCTACTCCTGTTAACATTTCAAAGGGTGTTGTTCCTATACTCCTCTGGTACGTCGAATTGAGCGCCCTCTGCACTCTATCTGTGAACTTGAACCACTTCGTAGGATCGTCGATAGCGAGTTTGGAGATCACCGGAATAATCGAGCGGTTCATCCTTTCCACCTGTCCATTTCCTCTAGGTACGCCGGTGGTGATGGTTACGTGCTCGATTCCCTCTTCGTCACAATAATCCTTGAACTCTACTGATGTGAACGCCGTTCCCTTGTCTGTGATAATTCTTTTCGGATTGCCAAAATTTTTCTGTTGCCTCACCAAGCAATTAAGAGTTTCCGAGGTGGTAGTTGATTTAACAGGGTATATCCAAACAAACTTCGTAAAATCATCAGTTATCACTAAAAGATGTTTATAATTCTTATTTGTGGATGGAATGGGTCCTAGATGATCCATATGATATGTGTGCAACGGTCCGTCCAATTTTGGAATGGGATGCAGCAGCCCTTCCTGCTTCCCTCCTTTTCTGTTCATCAATATACATTTGATACAATTAGCGATTACTTTCTGAATTTTTTCCTTCAATTTTGGAATGTGGAATTCTCTTCTAACTACTTCTTCTGTCTTTTTCGTCGCAAAATGCCCTTCTTCATGCACTTTTCGGATTACGTCTGTCTGCATTGCCGCAGGTACCACTATTAATTCTCTTCCTTGCTCGTAGGTAAATAGCAGATTGTGTTTCATGAAATATCCGTCGTACTGACCTTTGGATGCTAAAAGCTCCTTTATCACTTTGATCTTTTCATCTCCTTCCTGAGCTAATCTTAACTTTTCTAGGAAGCCGTTTTCCTCGCTAATGGTCATGACTACTGGATTTCTACTAAGGGCGTCGACATGTCTCATACTACTGCCCTTTCGATGTTCGACTTCATAATCATATTCCTCCAACAGTAAGGCCCATCTTGCTACTCTGGTAGTCAACTCTTTCTTCTGAAGGGTTTTCTCGAAAGCAGAACAGTCTGTTAAAATTTTGAACTTTGATCCCAGCAAATAAACTCTGAATTTTTTAACCGCTGATATAACCGCCAACACTTCCAACTCATATGATGAGTATTTTTCTTCGGCTGCCGTCGTCTTTTTACTAAAAAGTATACCGGATGCAATTTGCCATCGACGTCTGATGCCTGCATGAGACAAGCTCCAAAACCGTGCATGCTAGCATCCGTATGCAACTCGGTCCTCAGGCCTCTTCTAAAAATATGCAGAACTGGCGCGCTGCTCAACAATTCCTTCAATGTATGGAAAGCTTGTTTCTGCTTATCACCAAACTCGAACTTTCTATCTCCTTTCAACAGATCACTCAGTGCTTTCGCCAATATAGAATAGCACGGAATGAATTTCGGAAGTATCCCGTCAACCCAAGAAAGGACTGTACTTGTTTCACGGTCTTCGGTTCAGGAAAATATTTAATTGCCTTAGTCTTTTCGTCCGAGGGCTGAATTTTTCCGCCTTCCACAATATAGCCCAAAAAAATGTACTCTTCTTTTGAGCATCTGACACTTTTTCTTTTTATCTTCAACCCATGTCTCGACGCTACGTCTAATACTTTCATTAATTTCTCCAATCCATCCTTCTCGTCTATGCTGGGTATTATAAGGTCATCCATGTAGTAGACCAAAACATTCTCTCGAATTAGTGGTCGGAAAATATGCCGCACGTATCTCTGAAAAACAGGCGGACTAGTGCATAATCCAAAGGACATCTCAAGAATTCATATTGTCCAGTTGGCGTCACAAATGAAGTGTATTTCACACTGCTCTCTTCTATTTCTACATGGAAAAATCCATTTTCGAGATCTATGGTTGTGAAATATTCGGACCCTTCTAAACTATCGATGACATCTTCTATTAGAGGCAACGGAAAACGATCCTTGATTATTTTCCTGTTCAATTTCCTGTAGTCACAGCACAAACGCTTGGTACCATCTTTTTTATTCACCAGGACGATCGGACTAGCAAAGTCCGATGAGCTCTCTCTTATAATTCCATCTTCAAGCCACTGCGTAATTTGGTTGTCGACCTCACGCTGCTCTGGTACTGATAATCTCCTAGCCCTTTGATAAACGGGTTCCTCATCTTTCAGAACAATTTTCATTCTGATGTCGGTATCTTCCGTCTTTACCGGTACGTAGTTGTTCACCAACCTACGTACCTCTGCTTTAATCTCTGGATCTGAAATATGATTCAGTTCGACTTCATTTTCTACGTCATGGACTCGAATATTCATGGCCCAATTAATATGATCACCTTCTTTCTCTGTTGGTCTCACAACGATTTCGCCTTCATAAATTTGCACTGATGCCTGCTTCAGGATGTTACTTCCCAGAATCATTCGAAACCCGGACGTCGCTTGTTTCACTACATGGAATTTCAAGTAGTACTGGTGTCCGTTTATCTCGGCATCCAACTCGATGGATCCTAGGGTCTTGACTGCAAAATGTCCCAAACCCTTTATAGTCAATAGCTCTGTGGACAAAGGGTGACTCTTAAGGTATTTCTGATACACGTCTTCTCTGATGATGCTTATATCGCTGCCTGTGTCGAACAGAGCTTGGAATTTCACTGAATCGATAATCACATCAACGGCATTTGTTGGGGTGACCTCGATTGCGGCTACGTTCTTCACTTCTGTTGTCTCCTTTTTTCGGCCTGGACACTTGGCAGCGATGTGGCCGTACTGGTGGCACGAAAAACATTTCGTACCTAATTTCTGCTGTGGACACTCTCTGCTTCGATGTCCTCGATTTCCACAATTGAAGCAATTGACTTCTTTTAGGTCACGGCTATTGCTACTGTACGATCTAAACTGTCCATTGTCTGGCCTATGCACCTCGTTTTTGCTTCGTTGGCTGCTCGAACTTGGAAGCTTTTTTCTCAAATCGGGTTCAGTCTTTCGGCAGATTTCCTCATACAGCTTGGCCTTCTGCTTCAATTCCGCAAAACTGTTGGCCCCATAAAGTACGAGTTTATTCGCCGAATTATCCCCGATTCCATCGACTATGTATTGAATTATCGCTTCGTCTTCCACTCTTGC
>JARTUT010001928.1:0-37887 GCA_030674115.1 Micraspis discolor
GTCTCCAGAAATTATTTATTTAAATTGATCAACTGCGTTTCCTACCGAACTCACATTTTGGTGAAATATCAAATGTTTCAGTTAAACTGTAATAGCCATATCATCTTACTAAATCCAGATAATTATGAAACTTCAAACCACCACATAAGGCCCAAGTGTATGGTGTTGTTTTTGGCTTGGAGCATGTTTTTGCATCGTGCTCTTTGCCGCATTTAGAACACATAAACGGACTAATTGAAGTCTTCAAGGGATGCATAACCTCAAACGTTTTTCTCGATTTCTTGAAGTTGGCAATTCCACTGCTGCCAATTTTTCCGAAGGTACTGGAGAGATGAGTTATGTACGGTCAGATTGTGAATTATGTTGAGTCGTATAGTTCCTTATTCTGATACAGAAGGGATTTAAGACCGGAGATGCACTGTTAAAGTTGGTGGAATATGATTTGGATTATTTTGTGAAAGGTGATCACTCGCCGTAGATTTCTTTAGACACGAGTAAAGACCACTGCTAAACATCTCTTGTTAGACTAGGAATACTAAGTTTTCCGTGTGTTTTTATTAATAAGACTGAGATTTGCACATGCAAATCCACGAAATCTAACGAAAAATAGCGGTTCTTATAATTATAGCACGAGAAAAAAATGAGATGTGAGGCCGATGTTCAGGAGAAAACAATTGTCAAATTAGTTCGAATTTCTTATGCTATCAGTTTTTAATAAAATTCCTCTATTCCTCAGGGATCCACCTGCAAAAAATTTGAACGTTCTATCAACGTTCCAGGGTATGTACAAGTAGCGTCAAATACATGAATGTTTCCGGATTCTCTCAGGAAATACATTGTGAGACTTGTGGGGTTATGGTGCTGGGTGACTGTAAGTTGGGTATAATCTGTGCGTATAGATCACCTAAAGGCGATTTTGAAGTTTTCTAGAAGTAATGTCTCAAGTACTCCAATATTGTCTCACGTTAGTTGACAATCTTTTCGTTTGTGGAGACTTCAATGTGAACTTTCTCAACGATAATAAAAATAAGAACTTATTTAGAGATTTACTCATTTGTTTCGATTTGAATGTGACTTCTCTGCTTCCAACTAGAGTTTTCACTAATATTAATGGCCAAACTTCTAGCTCAAAAGTTGATTATATTCTGACCAATGTTGATTTACAAAAATGCAAGACATCTGTTTTTGAGGCCTTTCTTGGTGATCATAGAGTGATGTCACTAGTTTACTCTCGCTGCTTAGATTTAGATTCTAATGATGACAGGCCAAAATACAAGACTGTTCGGATATTTTCTGATCATAGCTTGAGTATTTTCAGATCAAATTTGCTCGATATGGATTTCGAAGAACTATATGATTGCGTTGATGTAAATGAGTGCTTTCGAATATTTTTAGATAAAGTCCAATCTCTAATGAGAGAGTGTTTTCCTTTCAGAAAGATAGCATGTCGAGGAAATGTTGATAAACGATGGATCACTGATGAGATCAAAATGGCTAGCGTAAGATTGAAAGATATATACTGGTTACATGCTAATATCAGATCGTCTGGTTCACTTGAAATTTACAGGAGAGCCAAAGTAGATTACAATTTGTTGCTTCGTAGTAGCAAATGTCAGTACTATAGCGGATATATAAGTGAGTTCAATAATAAACATAGAGCAATTTGGAACATTGTCAATTATGAGAATGGTCGTAAGTTCAGGGTGGATCTGGTATCATCCTTAACTTGGAGGTTCTCTATGTTCGGAACCAAAATTGATAGCTGAAGCTTTCGGAGATTACTTCTCTAACCTTCCTAGCTCTCGGCTGTATGATCATTATGGTAGCTCTGTTTCAACAGAGTGTACAACATGCCCCATGTCATCGAACACCTTTTACTTCTACCCAGTTCTCGCATTAAAAGTCTCGGACGTAATACGAGGAATGAAAAATAAGAAGAGTACTGAAAACGATTACATATCCAGCCGTTTATTAAAGTCTTCTATAGAATTCTTTTCCGAGCATATTTCCCATCTTATCAACCTGTCAGTTTCAAACGGTACCTTTCCATCCCTTCTGAAAACTGCAGTAGTTATCCCGGTATTGAAAAAGAAAGCCGACGTTCATAATATTACTAACTATCGACCGATATCTTTGTTGAGTGTAATCTCCAAGGTTATTGAAAATATCGTGCGGAAAAGAGTTGCCACATTTTTGGACAAGTTCGATCTTGTCTCTAATGCTCAACATGGATTCAGGACCGGCCGTTTTACTGAGACAGCAGCTTTCGAGTTCATCGAGTTCGTCCATAAGAATCTAGACGGAGGACGCTTCGTTGTAGGACTGTTTTTTGATCTTTCCTGTGCCTTTGACGTACTTTCCGTCGGTTTTATGAGAGAAAAATTCTATAACTTGGGATTTCGAGGTACATTCCTTGATTGGTTGATGAGTTTCATATCTAGTAGGTCTATGAAAGTAAAAGTCGATGATGTTCTTAGCCAAAATTATAATTTAAAATCCAGAGTTCCCCAGGGATCGGTATTGGGCCCACTTCTTTTCGTCCTCTTCATCAACGACCTGCCTGATTACTTGAGGTCTGAATTGTTATTGATTTCTGCTGATGACTTTTCTGTGGCTATTTCTGTTTCGGACGCATCCCAGCTTGTTAGCATCTGTCAATGTCTCATTAATAATTTTAGTGCTTGGTGTCGTAAAAACGCGTTACTCCTGAACGTAGAGAAAACAAAAATTATTTCTTTCGGAAACAAAGCAGCTGAAGGAGAGCAATTAACGATCACCTCCTTGGGCTCTACAATTAGGTCGGACGAGTCCACTAAGTTTTGGGTATCTACATTGATGAACATCTCAGATGGAGCTATCATATTGACATCCTATGTAAAAACTAAATTCATCATTTTACGCCATTTATCGGGTGAAACATTGCTTTTCAAGTGAATATCTGATGAACCTATACTACTGCCTTGTATATAGCCACATATCATATAATATTTTATTATGGGGTGTTTCATCGGATGTAAATAGAGTCTTTGTTTCTAAAAAGAGAGTGTTGCGAATGATATATGGTATAAAATCAAGATACTCTTGCAAACCTATTTTCACTAATAATTGCATATTAACTGTACCCTGTATCTACATCTATAAGTCGCTTATCTTAATTAGACAAAAATTTCAGAGTATGGATAAACTATCTAGTCACCACTCTTACAATACACGGAACGTAGAAGTTTTAACTCTTCCAAAACACAAAACAGCAAGATATGAACGTTCACCCACTTATCAGGGCATAAAAATCTATAATAAATTACCCGCTTGTTTCAAATCCTTAAGTTTAATCCGTTTCAAGAAAGCCATTAGATCTCTGTTAAGTCGTAAGGCTTATTACAGTATTAATGAATACATATGTGATCAGCAACTTGACTCAATGTAATATTTGTATTCATATTTTTTATGTCTTTTCTTGTAGTAATTTTAAGTTGTATCATCTACAATGATATAATTACGAATTTGTAGTTATTTTTTTTTCTGACTTGTCTCATACATTTATATATGTCTTAAGGGATTAATAAATACTTACTTACTTACTTACTTACTTACAAATTTTACCTTGTACGGAACGATTTCTACAGCGTGGGTGAGATTCTGTCTACCAGTTTGTGTAATGATTTCTTGAGTTGATGTTTTATGTCTTTTAACTGACGGATATGTGTATTTCTGTTGACTTGTGCAATAGAAATAAAAATTGTGAAAGGCATAAAATAAATACTTACCGACTTACTTACTATTACTATAGGTTTTGTGTGGCCGCATTCGTGTCATCTAATGCATTGTATGATTTCTCATTTTTTCTAGGACGTTTTATGGAAATTTTTATAGTTGAGAGGAAATCTATCTTGTTGATATCTTTGCTGTTTTTCTCAGGGCTCCAAGTCAACACAAAATAAAGAGTGGATTTTCTGTCGAACGATCTCTGATGTTGATTATGTTTTTCACCTTATGGCTTGATTTCACAATTTTCTTCTTTATCTCATCAATAGGAATGCTGTAGTGAAGATGTCTGATAACCACTCGATAGGATCTCTCTTGTTTCAATTGGTAGGTGTTGAAAACTATTTTTTTGATCATGAAGGAATCAACCAAACATCTGTATGTATCAGGATTTGTTGAGTTACCTGATGTTATTATCTGCTTAAGTTTTCATATAAATTTAATCGTCAGCTATCATTGATGTTAATCTTTTTTCATTTCTGGGTAATTGGTTACACCGTGCAAAAAAAAATTGGTTGTAGTTTTGGACTTATTCGTATAGTTTCCGATATATTATTTTATCTGTTTCTTCAGATAGGAATAAAATTTTGTTTCGTGTTGTTAGTGTTGGACTCGCAATAATTTCAGGGGAAAGAGAAGAAAATTTCCTTTTTTTATGTCTGCCATGAAACATTATTTTCTGATGATGAACCCATGCTTTTTGGAGTTGTTTAAATAACAACTAATATTTATTATTATAAAATTCGTTCTATTTGAAATGGACAACGATAATAAAAATGTTCATTTTCATTTTTACGTACTGTTTGCAGGGATAAGATGTGTCGTATATATTCTCGTACTCGTACTCATCTACAGAACGATCCCATTAAAATGAAACTTTCTATTAATACAAAGAGAATTTTACATATAGAAATATAAAAACGAAAATAAATGAAAAAATGTACATGAGTCTTAAACAAAGATATAGCCATTATTATATATGTGGAAATCATTAAGTGTTCTAAGCATAAAATGATTTATCACAGCTTTAAAAATGTCATTCAATATACTCAAGTTTGTTTCGACTCGATATAAGAAAATTACAAACATTTTGGCATAATGATGCCATGATGTTCTACTAGTTCAATGAACTAGAATATGGGAGCAAAATATCGAATTTAGACAATTCATTTCACTGAATTTATTCAGGTTGAATCACTCATTTCACAGACAGATACCAAAAATTCATATAACATAAAATTGACGTATAAAACGAAAAGTATACAAACCTTGCCGACTTAACAATTGTCTTGAAGTCGATCTTTCAGAACCCGTTATCTCAGGTATGCGCCCGGTATGTTGATTATACTCCTGAATCCATCCTCTCACTTGATCGCTTAATTGTTCCAGTATAAGCCCTTTCTGTTCTTTCTCTAACTTTTTGCGAATATTTGATAACGTTTCGCTATAATCCTGCTGATACTCTTGTCGCAATTTCCTACGTCTTTCCTTGTTTGATGTATCTTCTTCCATTTCCTCTTCTGTATACCTCACACTGGGAATCATTCCTGTAGATTTATGCACTATTGAATACCATATGTACTGAGTAGTTCAAAAGTCTGGAAACAGTCAATTTATTTCAATTACAGGCTGATAAACGAATTTGTGATACCGGGGTCTTGAGTGTTTCGTCCATCAGATTTTGAGAACGAGATATGAGGTTCAACTCAGAAATTTTAATCGCAACCCCATCTTTTCGACGATCTCGTTTTCGAACAGAGTGGTCAAAATCGATTTTATCCACCCGTCTATCTAATTATCCGTTTACACTATTACATCCGAATGGAATGAGCTCGAAAGATAAAATTCTGAGGGTAGGTTTGAGGAATGAATATCTACGACAAGTTCGTTATACGGCCAGATCGGCCTAGTAGTTTCAGAATAATGAAAAAAAAATCCGAATAAATTCTTTGTGATTGAGTTTATATTGAAACCATTTTTATTCTCTATAAACTAACAGGGTAAGGTTGCTCAAATCGTACACTGCTTTAGTCGTAATCACTAATATCTTGTCTGTGTCATTTAAAGCCATTCCATTACCACAAAAGTCTAAAAGTTTGTTTTATATTGAATTTATTTATTAGGTTCTCTTCAGTGAATAATGAAATGACTTCCATGAGATGTAGAAATGAATTGGTTTATTTCTTATCACAATTAAACATATGTATATTATCAGACAAGATGGTCTGCACATAGAGGTGGTCACACACCTCAATACTTCAATACATATAACATGTTCCCTTTTTTGAAAATAAATGTTTCTACTTACTAAAAATTACATAGTGTTCTCAAAAATAAAACAATCAAGTGAGAAATTCAGTTCCCACACCATATATCAATAAAAAAAAATGATGCATAAAAATTTCCTTATTCTAAGATTTCCTTATCCTTAGTAATCAAAAAAAAATTCAAATATATAATTTAACAAGTGAAGTGAATTATTTATAATTTGGAGTTTTTACTACTCTTCCATATCTAGTTACAGTTCTAGTATTTGGTTTTCTCATATCTTTCTGTGGAATATTTTCCCCTAATGGATCTGTGATTTTTGATTCAACATTAAAATTACCTACATTACAACTATGTTGTCTCTCTTCTTCCCACAATTTATTGATCAAAACTTTAACAAATATGTCACCATTGGACGATTTGGTACTTTCATTTCAAATGTACTCTATTTCTAATTAGGGTTGATCCATCTTCCCTTTCAATTTTATAAGTCCTATACTTCAACTACTCTTGCAAATTTCCTAACCAATTTTGGATATTCTTGGTATTTTACATTTTCAAAAACTTTCAGTTTACGTAAATTTCTTGATTTTCGATTATAATAACTCTTGTAATTGAATTGGTTGCTATTTATTTTATTATTCAAAATTTTACTATTAACAATTTTAGGTGTGAGAGTAGGTATTTTCATTGATGGTTAAATTATCACGTAAACGTCTTGACATCAAAATTTCTGAAGGATTTACATCATAAAATATGGGAGTATCAACGAAAATGAGTAAAGCCAAATCTATGTCGTCTCCATTTCCAATTGATGTTTTTATCGTTTTTTTAATAGTCTGGATTGTACATTCTGCTAATCCATTTGATTGTTAATGATGAGGAGCAACTATATTGTGGTCAATATTCCAATCACATACAAACTTTGCAAAAACTGAACCAGATCGAAATCATATTTTTGAAGGGACAAGAGCATTCGTTGTATATATATATATATATATTCAAAGTGAAGATAATGATGTGAAATAAGATATAAATAAGAAGGATAATGGGTTAAACCGCAGGAATGCAGAAAATATGGGAAATGGATGGAAGGTACTTGCCGACACGTGTTTCTGCTTATTGGCTTCTTCAAGGCAAGGCAACCAAGAAACCTGGATATGGATGGAAATGAATAATAAAATAAAACATAAATGACAACAGGTGACCACAACAGGAGCGAGCATCCTTGCCCTAAAGAAGCCAATAAGCAGAAACACGTGTCGGCAAGTACCTTCCATCCATTTCCCATATTTTCTGCATTCCTGCGGTTTAACCCATTATCCTTCTCCAATATATATATATATATATTGAATATATATATATATTGAATGATATACTAAACACAGAGAGTTTTAAAGCGATACCAAGAGATCTCACGAGTACATTGCAACGAAAAAGTAACAATTATATATCCAAACTATGTGAAATGGAAGTAATTAGTGGACAACAAGAGAAGTCGATGAGGTGTTACAATGCAGTGTGCCCAAAAATTTATGGGAACCCCAAAGTTCACAAGATAGGACACCCACTTAGACCCATTATATCTACCGTACAAGGACCAACATCAAAACTGGCAGCATATATAGCAGAAGTGTTAACGAATGCATATGATAGAGAAAATAGATATTTTGTAAAGGACACATTTGAATTCGCAAATTGTATTAATCGTATAAACATACCAAGCGGACACGAAGTGTTATCGTTAGACGTGGTAAATCTGTTTGGCAATATTCACGAAGATTTGGTGATTAAAGTAATTGAAGAAAAATGGAGCCAGATACAACAACATTGTAATATACCCATTGGATTTTTCTTAGAGATTGTTGTATTTATTATGAAGAACAATTGTTTTATGTTCCAGGAAAGTATTATGTACAGACACTTGGCTGTGCAATGGGTTCTAAATTAAGCCCCATTTTATCAACCTTTGTAATGGACCATTTACTAGATAAATCAGTTAATAAACTGTCATTTCCAATATTTTTATAAAAAAGTTCGTTGATGATCTCTTACTTATAATTCCACCAGAAAGGTTGAATGAAGTGTTGAATATATTTAACCAATTTGATCAGCACATTCAGTTCACTGTAGAGAGAGAGGATGAAAATAAACAGTAGCATTTTTGGATACCAGAGTGTGTAGAGTAAATAATGTTATTAAACTTGATTGGTATCAAAAACCACAGCATCTGGAAGGGTAGTACATTACAACTCTGAACATTCAATTCAAATAAAAGTAAACAATATAAAACAAATGAAAAATCGAATCTTAAAATTTGCCACCCACATTTGGTGGATGCGAACTTGAAAAAGTTGAATAAAATATTTCGAGACAACGGATATCCAAAACAAATGATCAACAAACTGTTATATCAGACAAGTAATGACAACTTTGAGGAGATACCACGAAGAATGACACTAACACAGGTAGATGACAACCGGGAACACCAAGTAGATTAAACAAAATATGCCAGTTTACCAAATATGAGAGATCTGACAGGAAAAATAAAAAAATGTTTCAAAGATGAAAATATAAAGATTGCAACATACAATGTTAAAACAATTGGATCACTCTTCACGAAATTAAAATATCAAATGCAAACATCAAAAAGGTCAAATGTGGTATATAGAGTGAAATGTACTCAATGTGAGAAAACCTATATTGGACAAACATCCCAAATATTGAAAAATAGACTGACAATGCACAAAAGTGACATTAGAAATAATAATAAAAGATGTGCATTGGCATCACATGCAATAGAGGAGGATCACCGTGTAGATTTGGAAGATGCAGAAGTGATATGTACAGAAAGATCATATAATAAAAGATTAATACTTGAGATGATTAATATCAAGAAGGAAGAAAACTCAATGAATAGGAAAGCTGATGTAAAAAATCTTAGCAGTGTATACACATATCTGCTAACATATCCAAATAAGAAAGAATTTTATGATGGCCCCATCGATGAATAACAAAAATATGGTTCTGTGATTGTGCTGTTGGGATCTGTGACGGGAGATTTTCTGTCGTTCATGTGTCAGAGATCGCGTTTTGTATATCATAAAAAGCTAGGTTAAGTAGAGAGTAGAGAATTGCGTGAGATTTTTCCAATCGTAGTAAAAATAACAAAAAAATAGTACCTAATGTCAATATAAGAAAAAGAAAAAAACCTGTTTTGTTGTTATTGCTGGTTATTTATTTCCAAATAAAGAAGATCACACTGGATGAAATATAAAATAGAGGATAACCTCAAATTCGGTGAGAATGCCTTTGTATTAATATAGATAGTGTTTTTAGTATTGTATTTCATTGTATTCATTGTTTGTGTATAATTTTAGTGGCCCTGAGGATGGAAATAAACATTTCCGAAAGCTTGGCAAATGAATTAAGAGTAACCTAATCCTAGTGTTATTAGTCGACATCCCTGAAATAAACTCTATATCAATTAAGTACGACTGTGAGTGCATAATATATATAGATTTGTTAGACCGCCTACACAGACCCAAATCGGTATACTCTACCGACTTTTCGGTCCAAAAGTGACGTTGTCAGACCCGGCTCCGGGTCTGACAACGTTTTTCAATGGAATCATAATCAGGGGGGTCAGGGGGTGTTAGATATGAATTTTGAGCCGGGTCCGAAAAGTCGGTGAAACATCATATTTTATACAGAAATACTTCGGGAACGACCAGTGCGAGGGCGCTTCCGGCGACCTAGTCTTGCTGTATGTAAACGGTATACTCGATCAACGTCTCCAATCCCTAAATCTGGCAACGCTGTGCCTTGTGTATAAACCCGAAATTCTCATTTTCTACAACTTATACAAACCCGATAGAAGATAGTTTATTCATTTCTTCCAAGCGGACCGAAAATATGATCTCATCTCACTGATATTTCATTCTTCAAACGAGTATAGTTGAAAGTCATAAAAATGGGGTACAATAGCTCGTCGTTAGAAGAAAACTACCTGAAAAATTTTTCGCATAAAAATTTCATTATCATTCTTTGGACAACAACTGACTTACGAAATTTCATTCACCTTTTATAGGGAATCGTTACGGAAAATTTTCGATATTTTTCTGAATTTGACTTTTGCGAATTTTTATGTTCACTGAAATGAAATGAATCTGGACAAAATTTTATTTGAGAAATGTACAAGAATATGGATGGATCTTAAAATTTTAGAAAAGCACTGACGTGAGACCATGAGCATCAGTGTGCTTATTCTTAATGCTGATGAATATCTTACGAGATATCAAGTATTTAGGATCGGTTTCTATGAAATTTGACAAACTTCTTTGTTTAAACGTTATCCGAACATCTTCCTAGTTACAAGTTTATCTGGTGGATATGTTAGTATGCTAGGAAATGTTGAGGAAACGAAATTCCAATTGCATAATTAATGCAGAACTATCCGACGGTTTTAGCCCATATATTTGGACAATAGACAATCAATCGAGATTCGAAAGTTACAGGCATTTGAACAAACGATAGCTCGCTGTTCAACTAGGAACAAGCGCGTGAAAATTCCTGCCTCGCTTGTTTACTGAATTTAAGATACGAAGGTGAATTGATTTTAGAAATTGAATGCTTTCCTCATTCGTCATCTTCAAATCTCAACTACAATTTTTTTTTCAGTAAATACTGATTCTTATCACCTTTTTGTTACTATTACTTAATGTTACTATTAAGAATAACTGCTACTTCCGTGAATACGATAGAGCTTGAGTTGAAATTTTCAGAGTAGATTTGAGTTATGAATATCTCGGCGGAGTTCGTTATTCGCATAAATCGGTAGAATAGTTTCGAAGTAACAAAATAAAATTTTCCAAATAAAAAATTTTTTATGGTGCACTTTTATCAGGCGTATACACCAATACCGTTTTCGACTTTGACAAACCAATAGTTTCCGAGATATGATTTTTCAAATTTTGAATAAATACGGGTGAAACTGAACTCTATTTATCCCTTGTTAATCATCTACCTACTCAGGGTCCAAGGGTCAGCGCTCTGGCCTGTAACGCGGAGTTTTGAAATTCAATATATCCCAACATGCTGGTCACAAAAGCCAACGGTATCACTATGAGATGTTAAACCATTTCTGTTTTTTCAATACAATTTTACATTCATGACAACTTTCTTGGACTCGGTAGAGTGAAATATCCCCATAGGAAAAGTAGAACAGCAAGCTATTGTTCTACCAAAACAGATAAACTTTTCGACTAGCGAGTCAAAAATATTTCCAATCGATTGGGTTTATGAAGATATAAATAAGGTCATTTAATTTTATCCCAATAAAACAATTTTTTTCGATACAGCTTAGGAATAGGGCATTCCGAGTGCCTATAAAGCACTTCTGAAGAACTTAAATTATTTGAAACATTAAACATTAAAAAACTTTAACACATAATGAATTTTCTTGAAGCCCGAATACTTCTAGTTATCCAGGTGAAAAAATGAGTAATTTGAAGAAGTTATCTCTCTGATGTTTTCTCTTCGTAAATGATATCTTAAAGATCTAGTTTCATATCGGCATTCGTCAAATTTTTTTACAAAATATCGAAAACAAACTGAAAAACTGCAAAAATTTCTCAATTACTGAAATTTTCAAACCCATCACAGTGTGTTCCAAATATTGAACCCAAAATTGTAAAAATATTACTCATAATTTTTGTTTTTCAATAATGAAAAAAGTTTTATATTATTATTATGTCGTAAAATATTGAAAATTTTTCTTAACAAAAACCTTTAGAGATAGATTTAAATTTCTATTATAATAGTTTTTCAAATATGATTCATATGTCAGTTGTTATCGAAAAAAACTTTATTATGCGGAAAATTTCTTACATACTGTCTGACGATGAGCAATTGTACCTGATTTTTATGAACTTCAATGATAATTCGGTTGAAGATTTAAATACCAGTGAACATGAGTTATTTCATTATCGGTCCGGTTCGAAGAATTAAATAAAGCAATCTTCCATACGACGGTTCTGTCTATTGGGATTGTATAAGTTGTAAGAAGCGATAGATTTTGGGACAACTTAGTGGATACATTTCATGTGACCTTCTACTGCAAAAAGTGAAAGATCCTCGTCAGTCACTTCTCAACATAAGATATGCAATTAGAGTTATTTGCGGTATAACTAACCGACGCGATCAGTCCCAACGATCTGACAACACCGCAGGGACTGAATAGGTTTGGAGAACATCCCGTCGGCGTATATGTAGGAATGAAAAGTCGGTTCAGGATATCGGGCTTCAAAACGTGAATCAAGTATATCACTTTTTGAATGAAAAAAATTTTTTCCCCTCTAAAGTTGCCTGAGGAGTTATATTTCCTTAAAGCAGATTTTCCACATATATACACGCAAAAACCATCTGGATCATACGGGTCTTAGGTAGCCTGTCGCATGTACCGGGACTGAACACGTCTGTTAGATAAATATATATATATATATATATATATATTCTTTTGAACTTTTGGCTTACAATATTTAGTTAGCAAACAATAGCATTCGTTGTAAACGAACAGGACATGAATTTAAATGTTTTCTGAATATTGGCAATAACGGTTTATGATCCGTTTCCACGATGAATTTCCGTTCATACATATACTGATGAAACTTCCGAAAAGTATACCCAGAAGCTCTTTTTCTATTTGAACATACCTTTTCTGTGTTTCCGTTAGAGATCTTGATGCAAAAGCACAAGGTTTATTTTCTTGCATTAATACGGCTCCTAAGCCACATTGACTTGCATCAACTGATACAGTTAGAGGCAATTCTGGATTGAAATATTGAAGAGTTGTGCCTTTGATGATGTGGTCTTTTTATTGCTTAAATGCTATGTCATGTTCCGGATTCCACTGAAATATTGTATTATTCTTCAATAATTGACGAATTGGGTCATTAATTTCGGATAAATTCTCAACAAATCGTTACAAGACCAATAAGTCTTTTTTATCCGTGGGCCTCTGCATATCTCTGATAGCTTAAATTTTTTCTGGTTTCCATTTCGATTCCACGAGAGCTAAATATATGCTCGACATATTTTATTTCAAGTAAACCAAATCGACATTTATCAAGATTAAATTTAATTCCATTCTTACGACCTCTTTCTAAAATATCTCTCAATCTCGTATAAACTTCGGTACCTTCATCATCAAAAATTTCTTTGAATCTTTTTTGAAAAACTTCTGGAGCTGACTTAAGTCCATATGGCATTCTCAAAAAACGAAACCGGCCGAATGGGGTGCCAAATGTGCATAATTCACTACTAGCTTCATCTAGGGGTATATTCCAGAATCCACTAGCAGCATCTAAAACTGAAAAATAACAAGCCGTTTAATTTCGAAATCAATTTGTCAATGGTAGATAACTTGACGTATTCCCTTTTAATTGATTTATTTAAGTCCTGTGGATCTAAACATAATATACGCAAATTACCATCTTTTTCCTTACAATTACTACCGGATTAACCCACGTTGATACTCCTTCTACTAGTTCAATAATTTTTTGATGAACTAATTGCTGTAAGGTTTCTTTGTATTTGGTTTCAATTGAAAATGGGACTTTCCGTACCGTGTTTTAGAACAAGTGTGCATTACTCTACGATACTATGCCACAGGCACTTTTCAAATTGTAATAGGTGATAATATCAATGTTCACAAATCAACGGTATCTTGAGTTTTTTCAATGTGAACAAGCCAGCCATCCTATCTGAAAGATTTATATGATGCCAAAAAATGATACTGAAATTCTAGAAACTGAGACGGGCTTCTATAATATAGCAGGCTTTCCAAATGTACTTGGTTGCCTTGATTGAGTCAATACATGCTACTGTGGAAGGAAATGCATTCAGAAGATTAATAGCAGTTCAATATTTTAGGTGAGTGGCAGGGTATAAAACCAGGTATTCTTGTCGAATTTCTTAATTTTGTTCGTATTTAGGCTTGTCACTTTGTGAAGTCATCTGAGACACAAATAGCAATTATTCAAATTGGTACAATGGTATGAAATTATTACCTTTATTAATGAGGAGAAATGCCCTAATTAGTAGGAAAAATATATGCATATTTTATAGCAAAAAGTGTATGATAGCCGGGGAATTCTTAAATGAAAGCTTGTTTTTGCAATTCAAATAACGTCACTTTGTGTGAGAGAGACGTATTGTAGAACTCTCTATCTCTCTGCAATATGTAAGAGTATACCTGTGTTTTTAATCAAGGGGTAAATGAGAGAACTTTTAATTTATGTTATTTATTATTCCTAAAAATTTTTTTTTATCACTTCTAAACGCAATTTCGCCTCTTCTATTTCTATAAACTTCAACGTAAGTTCTGCCTCCACCAACTGTTCCCTCTTTGTCAAATAGAATTCCTCTTTCTTGGCCTTCAGATTTTTGAAATCAATCTGTTTTTGTATTAACACCACTTTTTTTTTCTGTTAATAAGTCCTCATTGGCCTGCTTTGCATTTTTTTTTTCATAATTGTGTTTGTTGTTGTAATGAGGGCTTTTTTTTGTTGCAGTTAACCCGAATCGACTAGATGCTGGTCTTTTTTCACCTGGTCGCCTTCTAGGAGTTTCAGGAGTCACCAGAGGACTATTATGTGAAGATTGTTCTTCCTGTGAGAGAATTACCTCCTCAGGTGCAATGTATTTTAGTTGAATAAATATCTTTTGTATTATGGTTACCTGTTTGATTGGAATATTAGAAATTTTGTATCTTTTACACTGCAAATCGACAGAAATGATGAAAACAATAAAATCCTCTTGCTTGTGTTTACCTATGTATTTGAAATTTGATTATACCTACTTTGTCGTCGGCAAAATTTCTTTTTGCTTCGGCAAATTTTCTTTTTGCTTTTTTCTTTATATTGTCATATAAAGAACGCAGCTGTTTTTTGCTCCGCGCACCAGTCTCTCCAGCGGCGTTAAATTTTGCGGCTATCTTCTGCCAGGCCTGGTTTTTCTAGTTCACATTACTGGCATCTGTTTTTTTGTTATCGATTGTACTTATAAATTCTCTAACAATGTCCAGTAATAAAATTTTTTCACGCTCAGTGAAATTTCTAGCCCTTTGTCGACTCATTTTGTTGCGTAATTGTTTTTTGCGTTTGTTTTTGAATTTGAATTCACAATCTTCGACGCCAAAACAACGTCACAGAATGTTCAATCCATCTCTAGATTCTGTGTTCTGCTTTCGATATGATTTGTAAATACGAATTTTTTCCATATAGGATTATAAGAGAATGATTATTTTATAGTTTTGAATTAGTCTCTCTTTGAAATTAAATTGAATGTTTAAAAATATGTCAGGTTTGATTACAGTGACATCTATTATCGCTTTCAGCAACTAACTATACTGTCGATACCATGGAGTTATCCATTCGATAGCTAACCGAAGCATAAATTTGACATCAGAAACCCGTGCGGCGTTTATCGAGCCGATAAATATTAACCACAGTTAACGGCTGGATAACTATCTGACGTTTATCTGTCGAGTTCAGAAACCGGCCATTAGTCGTGCAAGCAAACCGGAACAAGTGAACAGGCGGCCGGCATCATACAGCGAAATTAATTATCAAAGAAAGTTTTCATTCAAGTTTCATAAATATAATACACTTCTATACTTTTATTTACTTTATATTTATTATCAAATTAACTTGTTAGATATCACTATAATGCAAGAAAACAGTTCAATTAAAACAAAATTATATAGGAAATCGATCAGTACAGAAAGAATACTTGATTTTAATTCATCACACCACTTTAAATAAAAATTGCCGTTAAAATAAACTATTTAAATAGAGCAATTAAACTTACCTCGCCAAGTTACAGACCCTTCATTTTAAATCAAGTAAGCAAATTAATAATCAAAAATAACTATCCACCCTCATTAATAAACAAAATTAAAAGGCAACGCGTTCATAAATTTTACAACACACCAAATCCAAATGAAAGAAAGGAACCGACTACGTATATACCACTACCATATATACCCATATTATCCGAAAAAATTGAAAATATCGTTAAACCTTATACAAATATAAAAATAGCGCACAAACCTTATACGCAGGTCAAGAAGCTCTTCTCATAGTTAAAATCGCGAAAACCAATATCTCTAGAGTCACACGTCATCTACGAAATTCCATGCAATGATTGCGAGGGAGTATACATAGGACAGACCAAACAAAGACTTCACGGCAGAATAAAAGGTCATAAATATTGAAAGACCCAAACAGCTCAATATAAACATAAAATCGAGAATAACCATACCTTCAACTTCGAAAACATAAAAATATTAGACAAGGAGCAAAATAAAAAGACCAGAGCAAGAACAGAACAGACATTCAAGGACTAAACAAAGTTTACTCAACACTAATTCAGAAAATAAATAATGAGTACAATGAGTACACATAAGAAAATAAAGAAGAACAAATATTTTCGGTACACTGCGTCAACCGTCAACAAATGACAAAATAAAATTCATAATTTGACAACTCGAAACATGAAAAAATTTAGAAAGCACTGACGTGAGGTCAGATTGCTCTGGCGCTCTTGTTGAGCAACTTGCGAGTAAATATTCAAACCATAACAAACCTATAAGCACTCTGATCAGGTGAACAATGGTCTTTTCCCGTTCTATGAGAAAATGTGATGCAAATATGAACGCCTAATGAATTAACAATCCATAACAATTACTTCTCATAATTTTACCCAAGTTTTGTTCGAAGCTATTATTCCCTTCCCTAAAAACTTACGTCAGTGCTTTTCTGAATTTTGA
This sequence comes from Micraspis discolor, assembly GCA_030674115.1. Lineage (NCBI taxonomy): Eukaryota > Metazoa > Arthropoda > Insecta > Coleoptera > Coccinellidae > Micraspis > Micraspis discolor. The sequence goes on from JARTUT010001928.1 coordinate 16,865, forward strand.
CAACGTATATTATTTCTAGTTGATGACGAGATATTGTTGATGATGGAGCTCGTTTTGAATGATTGTTTGGGCTATTACCATCATCTATTGTAGATGTAATGATTTCAGCCACCGAGATTGAATTCTATCTATTTGATTTCCCGTTATGAACAATTTTGATTAATATAACGCCAACTGACACTGATTAATGAGCTCGGCATTTGTCAATCGAATATCGATCTGTGATGGCCATCTATCAGAGAAAATCACCGAGACTACATGTCATGTTCTCTTGAGTAAATGAAAAAAATGATCAAATTTTTAGATGGAAAAGAGCTACAACAATGAAATTTGAGCATAAGTAAGATATCAGTCACCTCAATATATTCACGAATTTTTATTGAAATCCGAAAAATATCTTATGAGATAGTGAGTATTGAAAAAATTTTTTTGGGAATTTTTAAAAAATTTTCTAGCGTGATGATTTCTGCGAAATTTTGCGAGCCGTTTTGTTTCAGCCTCCCTCAACGATATTTCAAGTATCAACTTGATCGGATGGATATTCTAGTATTCTCTTTTGGATGCTAGAGAGGATACGGCAGGCCAAACACAACTTTCGCCACGGGTTCTTCATCAGGGAGTAGAACCCAATCGATTGAGACTATTTTCGGCTCGATATTCCAAAATTACAGACATTTGGGCAAAATGATAGGCACTCTGTTTGGGTGAACAAGAGCGCCAAAAATATAAGAAAAAGAGTAAAACAGTATGGAACATTGTAAACAAATACACAGGAAGATTTCCGAAGGTAGGTGGTTTCATAACACGTAATGCTAACGGCGATGCTGTCGATAAACCGAGTGAAGTGGCTAATTTGTTCGGGATTATTTTTCTTCAGTTGGAGGTGACAAATTAAGAGCATATTATGATGATATATTATAACTGTTTGGTACTGTTACTCCACTATTGGGAATAATTTTTTCGAGGTTGGGGATATCACCATAATATCAAGGATTGAAAAATAAAAAATGTTTCGCCACAGATAACATTTCATCTAGAGTTCTGGAGAAAATTGGCCCCATAATCAGTGAACATCTTGCTCACATTATGAATCTGTCGATTACTACAGGGGAATTCCCAAATGCCTTAAGGAAATCTATTGTCCTGCTTATTCATAAGAAAAATATATGGTTCTTATCTACATGTTTGAGAGAATCACTCAAACCCAAATTTGCCCTAGTTAAGATCAGGAACGCTTCAAGGTCGGCAAGGTTAACCGAGGAGTTTGCTATTAAGTGCTCTATTTATGTTGAGGTTTGGGATTTACGTATGTTATGACACAATTGCAATCACTGGTGGAGAGACAGGTCAACACGTTGCCACTAATGCCTTTTTTCATATATTCAATAAATCAAATCAAATCAAATCAAATTTATTAAGCCAATTGTTACAGACATACGGTAGCAATTATAGTCATACAAAAGAAAAAAAAACACTTACAGGATACAATAATTAGAAAAACAACTTTTTTTTTTTTTTTACTATTCGATCTCATCTGCAAGAAATTCTGCAACCGAGTAGTAACACTTAGCTGTTAGAAGAAGCCTGAGACGTCTTTTGAAACCTTTCGATTGTTTTATTTCCGCTGGAAGATGATTATACAATTTAATTACCAAGTAATTAGTAGCTTTCTGAGTTCGTTTTATTCTGTGGTACGGCATACACAGATCTTGTCTATGGCGTGTGGCGTACTGATGGTATTCACCACTTTCGATATATTTATGCTTATTCTCATGAGCATGTACGAGACAAGCATAAATGAACTGGGAGTGGAAAGTCAGAATGTTGAACTTTCTAAAGTAGTCTCTACAGGAGACGGTGCTGTTTATTCCTGCAAGAGTTCTTATTGCTCTTTTCTGTTTCAAGAAAACAGTTTTGGATTCGGGCGCATCTCCCCAAATAAGAATGCCATATGACATGGCGTTGTGGAAAAAGAGCTTAGTAGGTGTCTAAGAGTAAATGTTCAGATGTTAAATTTTTCAATCTATTCAAGATGAATATTACTGATGACAACTTTTTAGTGAGATTCTCTATGTGAATATCAAATTTGAAATTCTCCTGAATCTGCACGCCGAGAAACTTCGCACTTTTGATGTCAGATGCTGCGGTCGTTGTCGTGATCCTCAGAATCTTTGTTTTTTCTACGTTTAAACGTAGACCGTTTGAGTAGAACCATGATTCAGCTTCTTTGAGGGACCTCTTCGTGTTCGTTCTAACTGAGTTTTTTGCAATATTCAGGAAGGACGTGTCGTCCGCATAGTTGTAAACACACTCACACGATATGTTGTTTGGGAGGTCATTAATGTACACAATGAAAAGTAATGGACCTAGTATGGACCCCTGAGGCACCCCCTTAAGTATCTGCATCCAGGATGTTCTCTTTTCCTTTATCTGCACCTGTTGCTGTCTACCTTCCAAAAAAGAAGCAATTAATTTAAGGGGTAGACCCCGTACACCATAATGTTCTAGTTTATTCAGAAGAACCTCATGAGAAACATTGTCAAACGCTTTCGACAGATCGCACAAACTAAGCTCGACTTCGTTACCTCCGTCAAGGCCCTCAGAAATTTTCTCAACAACCTCAATTAAAGCTGTGATAGTTGATCTCTTATTCCTATATCCATGTTGTTGGTTCGTAAAAAAGCTGTTTTTCTCGAAATATTTTGTTAATCTATCCTTTATCAAACTTTCCATTATTTTCGAAATCATTGGTAGAATTGAAATCGGTCTGTAATTATTGGGCAGACTCTTATCGCCACATTTTTATACACGGGAATCACCTTCGCAATCTTTTGAGAATTGGAGAAAACGCCATCTTCAAAGCATCTGTTGATAACAAACGCAAGAGAGTCAGAGATAACATTCACTACTTTTTTCAAGACGTAAATCGATAAACCATGTGTCACAGATTGGTTTTCCACATATTTGAATACTATTTTCACGTCATCCGACGTGGTCGGTTCTAAAAAGAAGGATTTTTAATTTTACGATTTTCGAGAAACTGTGCTGATTCCTCCTAAATGGCACATTTCGATACGTCATTATTTATTTTTTCAAGGAACTTCAAATATTTTTCTGGATCAAGCACTATCCCGGGTTCTTTCCCTTCTGTGAGAATTCACAATTTGTCAAGCTTGTTTTTGCTTATTCTGCGACTGGGATATCTTCATAAAAAATATTCTTTCTTTGCGACCTCTAATGAGATCTTGTAGAGCTTTCTGTAATTTCTGTACAAATTCATTGTCTCTTTTTCTTTTTAACCTCAAGTTTTGTTTTGTTTTGGATGCTCTATCCAATATATTTTTGATTTTTCCTGTTCAACTGTGTACCAAGGTTCTTTTCTTGACTTTGTTGATGATCTGGCCAGCTTTGTAATGACTGGGCAGTGGATTTCAATGCAGCTATCATTTCTGAGTGAAAATTCCCAAAAATCCTTTCTGCTGTTCCAACTCTATAATTTTCATCCATCCAATTAAGCTTATTTAGGTGAGTGGTTAGTTTGTTGATGGTATATTCTGAGAATTTTCTTATATACTCAAATAAAGGTATGATCGGTTTCGTTACAGAATTGCTGAACTCAATTTTCTGGACAGGATGGTCAGAAATATGGGGCTGGAACGTACTCCTCACAATCTCGAACGCATCACAGCTGCGATGAAAAATATTGTCTATACAAGATGATGAATTGATGGTTACCCTCTACGGTTCCTGAAACAGGGGCACAAAGCCAAATTCTGCCATTAAGTGGATAAATCTCATGGTATCTTTGGTGGGTTTCAGAATATTCGAGTTGAAGTCTCCCCTAATAAAAGTTCTTTTATTTCTATCACGTTCTTTATGATTCTTAAAACCTCCAATAACCTACAAAAAAACTGCTCAAGGTCCTGCCTATTGCCTGATGGAGCTCTATATATGCCGATCACCTGTATTCGTAGCTTTTCAATTTCAATTCCGGTCACTTCAAAACAACCCTCTTTTTCATATTTTTAATTATTCTATGTCTTCAGCTTCCAAATTATCTCGGGTAAAAATAGCGACACCGCCACATGAAGTATTTTCCCTCGCAGAATATGATGCAATTTTGAGGCCAGGAATCTTGAAATGAGAATATTGTTCTTTTGACATCCAGGTTTCAGTTAATATTCCGAAGTCTATTGAATTTTCCCTCATAAAACTCTCCAACAACACAGTTTTATTTCTTATGGACTGACAATTTAAATTGATTGATCTATATTTAAACTTTCTGTTCATATCGTCGAAAAAAAGCGAAACCTTTTTGACGACCACCCCAATAGGCCAAGTTTCAGGTTTATTCAAATCGCCAAGTAACCCAAAATCTGCTCCAATTCTGAAGGATACACTCGACGAATTACCCTTCTCATCTTTTATACTGTCTATCAGAAATTCCCTGCCGGGAAACCTGACAGACAAATGATTTTTTATGTGCTCACAAGTCACTCCCGGTCTAACTCTTCCTACATGCAACCAGGCTCTTTTTGTTACCGCAGCAAAACTGATGTTTTCTTCAGAAGACTCCTCGAATTCACTCGATCCCACAATCTTCATATCTCTCTTTCTCCTTTCTTTGGATTTTTTGAATAATTTTCTGTTCGACTGTGACCTTTCATCTACCATAATGGGATTTGTAGAACCATCGATCAAGTCAATTTCCTTTCTCCTCTTCTAGAAATTTTTCGAGCCGGCAACAGTGTTAACTTCATTTACTTCGTTATTTTCAGGTAGGATTGCCTCTTGTGAATTTTCACCTGCAGATTCTTCGCTGTGATTTTTGTCCGTCAATAATTTGATGACGAGCTTCTGATCAATTATTCTCTCCTCTAAATGAGAAATAAGTTTGGTAAATACCTTATGATTTTCTAGGTTATCCCCTTGTTTATTCTCTCCGAGATGTACCGCAACCATATCCTTGGTTTTTTCGAATGTGACCGCACTCATACCCGTCACACTATCGAAATTCACTCCCTTATCCATTATTATGGAAACTAATTGCTCCTTATTCATTCTCATAAGCTGAGTAGAAAGAAACGCCGTGTTTACTTCAACCGCCACATTGGTCAATCCAATTTCATTTATGGATCTATCAATAATCTATCAATAATTAAACACTGGCTAGAAATGAATGAACTCGTTATTAATAAAGAAGACTACAGGGATATTATTCTCAACGGAAAGATCAAGGAAGGAGAGGTTTGAAGAACTGAGCATTGAAAATGAGAACATCATTCTACAGCACTCGACAAAATTTTAGGGGCTGTATATAGATGCATTTCTCAGATGGTCCCATCATCTGGATTGGCTCAGTAGGAAGCTAAGTAGTATTTGTTTCGGAGTAAGGGTTATGGCTAATTACTTGATAAAAGAATGTTGCAAATGTATCTACTTCGCAAATTTTCAATCGATTGCAAGATATGGAATTATATTCTGGGGAGCCAGCTCAGGTGTTATATTTCTAATACAGAAGAGAATTGTAAGAATAATTATCAAACTGTCATATCGGGACTCATGTAGAGGACTCTTCAGGAGGAATTCTTTATTAACTTTGAGTGGTCTACATATTCTTGACTGTTTGGAAGTTTTGCACAAGAATAGATCTCGTTTCGAATCCTATGAAAGTGATAGATATCCTGCAAGGTATATATATATATGCAATATCCAAAACATCGTTTAACACTTACAGAGAAGCACCCTCATTACATGTGTAGAACACTATTCAATAATTTACCACCACGATTGAAGGTTTTGAGCCTTATAAACTATATGTAAAAAACATAAGAAAATTTTTAATACAATAAGAACCTTATTCTTTGGATGAATATTTTTGCAGAAATAAGTAGAATTTTTACTTTGTGTTCTTTGACGTCATTCTTTTGCATATCCTTATGATTGTACGATTACATGTAAGGTATTTGCTACGAGAAATAAAGATAATTTATTTTGTAACAAAAATAAATTTTTTTGCCCCACGATGGGGAGCAGGTAAGAGAAATTTTGATGCCTCTACTCTAGTCAATGAAAGTTCGAAATAGAACAGTCGTCATTTATTCCACTTTTTACAAATATCAGTTATTTACAAATGTACAGTCAAAATTGAGTGGAATTGACAAGATATTCGGTCATGTATGTTTCACAGGTAATCACTATCCCCCTCACTGAAACTTATCTTGTTTATCCTTGTATCTTGAGATTCCAGGAAAATTATCTCCTCTGGTGGTTTTTCAGTTGAAGAAACGTTCGGTAATTATCTTCTCTGGTGGTTTTTCAGTTGAAGGAACGTTCGGTAATTATCTTCTCTGGTGGTTTTTCAGTAAAAGAAACGTTCTGTACGCTACTGCTGCAAGTTGGCCACAAGCTCTCAACTTCAATGAATTTTGTACTTGATAGGTCGACGACAAAATTCCATAGCCCGACGGGTTTGGCAGAATAATTCATTCCGCCATCGAAAATTTGCATTTAAAATTCACGGGAAGAAATATAACACCTCTGACGTGTTTCTCACCAGCAACTCTGGTACGGAAAAGGAATCGATTTAGATCTAAATTATCGGCTACGTCGCTACGATATCGATCCTGCGCACCGCGTAGCATTCCAAGGTGAAGATAACCGAAATTCCTACGCCGACTTCCAGGCGAATTTACGCGATTTAACTGAACCGGGACATCTTACCGTTACAATTTATTTATGACTTTAGCGTCCCTATTACATCCTATACTCAGGGACTCTATGGACAGGAAGTGCGGAACATGGTTACTACTATAGGCGACAGAACATATGACAGGCTTTTAAGAAGATTTATCACCTCGAATATATAAAATCTATAAATTGTGCGAATGTGTATCCAACCTCATATTCATATTTCAAGTTTCACCCCACAACGTTGAATTTGACTGGTGTGATGATGAGAAAGATCTCATAGACCAAGGTTTAAAATTCGCCACCCAACAAAGTATATCGACTACGACTTTAGATCACCTCACTTCCCATATTGAGAATATAGTTAAACACATTGAAGATGTCAATTCAACAGCCATTGGTATTATGTCGTCAAATATAGTCAAGAAGACTATCAATAAACATAGTAATCATTCCAAAGAGAAAAATATTTCAACGTCGTTGAAGAAGAAGATTATCGACCACGATTTCCTTTTCACTAAGGGGCAGAAAAGGAAATTCTACCGTCATCATGAGCAGACCAGAATAAGTGAGTAAAACCGAGGAATATTTGAACACAGAAGATTTCCCCATTGTTGCCAGTGATTCTACAGCGTCACTTTTCAGGAAAGTTGTTGCTGATATCAAGTCTCATTCAGAGTTATTTGTGTATTTTCACACTTGTAAGGAGAAATTTATGTCATCACTTTGTTCCACTCCTCTTCTATATTGTTTACCCAAAATTCATAAACCCAATGTTGCCATCAGACCCATTGTATCCTTCATCAATACTCCAGTTCATAAAATTTCCATATTTTTGATCAACATTGTTCGAGCTCACCTCGATTATAAGTCTGAGTTTTCCATAAAGAACTCAATACAGCTGACAGAGACAATAAAAGATCTCATTATTCCTTCTGGAGCAAAAATCGTGTCCTTTGATATCGTTAGTTTGTATCCTTCTACTCCCTCTATTGAGGCTGAAGATCTAGCGAATTAGCTTTTAGTTTCTTCCTCGTTGGGAGACAATGTTGTTTCTGGCCTCTCCTTTTTATTGAATCTTTGTCTCAAGCAGAACTTTTTTCAATTCAACAATTGTTTCTATGTACAAAAGAATGGCTTGAGTATGGGATCTCCTTTAGCTCCCATTCTTGCCGAGATATTCCTAAGAAATTAGAGTCGTCCCTCAAATCCCATATGAAGTTAAAGAGGCATATATTCTTATGGAAGCGTTATGTAGTAGATATTTTTTGCGTTTTCTTGGGTGATGATTCAGAACTTGACGATTTAATGATTCACCTTAACTCTCTACATCCCAGAATCTCATTTACCATGGAGAAGAGTGTTTGCAACAGTTTGCCTTTTCTGGGCGTGATGTTACATTTGAGTCGAATAAGTTTACGTCTCTGTTTATAGAAACCCACAACTACCGACCATGTCATACCTTATTCATCCTGCCACCCATTATCACATAAACTTGTCGCGTTTGAATCCCTTTTCCATAGACTTCCTTCTGTCCCTTTGTCACCAGAGAATTTTAGTGTGGAATATAACATAATTTTATAAATAGCCTAATTTCCCTATTGACATGATTACGAAATTATCCATATAATAATAGCAACTAGTAAGCGGGTAGATCAATAGGCCCGTAGATCCATAGGCCCGTATATCCATAGGCCAGTAGTTCAATAGGCCAGTAGTTCAATTGGCCAGTAAATCCATTGGCCAGTAGTTCAATTGGTCCATGGATCAATATAGACCATAGATCAATATAGACCATAGATCAATAGGGCCCATACATCAATGAATCGCGCAGAAACACGAAACACGTCAAAATACCCGTTGAAAGCCAAAAAACATGAAAGTACTGGAAAAACGCGAAGAAAAGCGAAAAAACACGGAAGAATCCGAAGAAACACGAAAGAAACCGAAGTTACACGAAAGAAACCGAAATTACACGAAACAACGCGAAAGAACACGAAAGAACCCCAAGTAACACAAATAATCCAAAAGGAACCTGAAAAAAACCCGAACGAATACATATAACTTGAAAGCGCCCAAAAAAACTCGAAGTCACGCGAAACAACCCGGAGAAATACAAAAAAACCGAAAGCGCGTAAAAAACAAAAGTACTTGTAAATTGCACACCCGTATATCACCCGAACGTAAACTCATTGTGAATTGCACACCCTGTATTACATTTTATCGAAATCAGCAAAATAACTTGTATATTGCACACCCCGTATATCACATGATTGCAAATTCATTGTAATTCGCACACCCTGTATGACATTTTATCGAAATTAGATCCCATACGCGAAAAATCATGATCACTTTCACATAGGACACCCACTATATAATCGATTCGTAGTGGGTGATTTTTCCATGAAAAATGCAGATGGAAAAACTCTCGAAGAAAGACCCTGGTGAAAGTCAGTGCTTTCAATGTGCACAGCCCGTATATAAATCGAAAATAATTTTTTCATATAAAATTAACCCAAAGAATATCTCTGTAACTCCATCTATTCGAGTTCAGTGGATACAACGAAGAAAATATCGAAATTATTCTATGGAAGTCCTATGTAACACCCCGTATATGAATCGGAAATAACTTTTCCATAAAAAACCCGAAGGAACACAAAAAACTTGAGAGCGCGCAAAAAAGCAGTAGAACCTGTAAAGTGCACACCCCGTATATCACATGATCGCAAATTCATTGTAAATAGCACACCCTGTATGACATTTTATCGAAATTAGCCTCCACTTGTGAAAAAACATGATGAAAATGCATATGGGACACCCTGTATATAACTGATTCGCAGTGGGTGCTTTCATCATAAAAAACAAACCGAAAGAATATCGTTTTAACTCTATCGTTTCAAGTTCGGTGCATTCCACGAAGAAAGAACCCGACCAAACACGGAAAAACGTGAAAGAACCCAAAGTAACACGGAAGAACGAAAAAAATCCAAAGGAACCGAAAATACACCGAAGAAGCACAAAATCACCGAAAGCGCGCAAAAAAACTCGAAGGAAAGCTTGAAACCCCGAGGAGCACAAAAACCGAAAGCGTGCAAAAAATAATGAAAGATCTTGTAAATTGCACACCCTGTATATCAATCGATCGCGAAATCATTGTTAATGGCACACCCTGTATGACATTTCATTGCATTCAGCTCGCTTACGCGGAAAAGCATGTAAGCTAGAGAAAAACTCTGGTGAATGTCAGCGCTACTCAGATCTGACACATTGTATATGAATCGAATATATTTTATCGAATTAAGAACCAAAACACGCCGAGGGAATACGAAAAAAACTCGAGTTTTCGCAAAAAAAATCAAATTAACTTGAAAATTGCACACCTCATTCATCACATGATCGTAAATCATTGTGAATCGCACACCCTGTATAACATTTTATCGAAATTAGATCCCACTCTATAATTGGTTCGCAGTGGGTGCTTTTTCCATAAAAAATTCCGACGGAAAATCTCTCGAAGAAATATTCCTTCCATGGGCACAGCCTGCATAGCGATTTTATTAATGCACACCCCCTGTACAGCGATTCATCGCGATCTTTTCATTCTTCAAGGACGAAAATGGAATGGCGCGTAAATCGAGCCAAAAATGCCGATTTTCAAACGCATAATTTAGGTATTTTTTGTTCGATTCGCGATCTGTAAGTGGTATCAGGAGATTCGGAATCTCCTGTAGATTCTTATTCGACCACTCGAAAGGCCTAAATAATCTTTCAGCGCCCATATCGAGTGAAAAATCGATGCCGGATTTTGAAAATTGGAGCTCGCGTTCGGCTATCCTCGGAATGGAAACAGAAACTGACATTTAACCTCGCAATGTTGTGAAAATTACCGAACTTTGAACGAAGAATTCACGGCCTTATCTCGCTACTTGGATATGAAAATTGGTACCCAGAGATGGGGAATTTCCTCAAGTTTCGTTTTCTACCCTGGACAGGGCGTTTAGGGACGTGTAGAGCCCGCAGCGAGCGAAAGCATCATAGGGGTTTTTGACGTTTCGCGGAGTTGGAGAATCCGAAAATTGCCCATTTTCTTACCAAATTTTCGTACCCATCCGGGGTAGCTCCGGGGTCCAGCTCGTAGCGGGAACCCCGGCCGTTCTTCCTCTCGAAATATCGACCTCCCCCGCCCCGCAAAACGGTCTATCTTCGGACGGGAACGTTCGAACGCGGGGACGCTTTCGGCGATTTCGCCAAAAACGACGTTTTTCGACATTTTCGTTTGAAAATTTCGGGCACTTTAAGAGCGCCCGGGGGGTTTTTCTCGGTCGCTTCTCCTAGAAGAGGATACGCCCTTTCGATTTTCTTTAAGATTCCCTCTCGAGCGGCCCTGCGGGTCTGCGGGCTCGGCTTCGCCTCGCGGGTCCCTCACGGGACCCGAAAATTCCAATTTTAACCACGCCCACCCTTATTGCTTTAATATTATAGACTAGTAAGCGGGTAGATCAATAGGCCCGTAGATCCATAGGCCAGTAGTTCAATAGGCCAGTAGTTCAATTGGCCAGTAGTTCCATTGGCCAGTAGTTCAATTGGCCCATGGATCAATATAGACCATAGATCAATATAGACCATAGATCAATAGGCCCATACATCAATGAATCGCGCAGAAACACGAAACACGTCAAAATACCCGTTGAAAGCCAAAAAACATGAAAGTACTGGAAAAAACGCGAAGAAAAGCGAAAAAACACGAAAGAAACCGAAGTTACACGAAAGAAACCGAAATTACACGAAACAACGCGAGAGAACACGAAAGAACCCCAAGTAACACAAATAATCCAAAGGAACCTGAAAAAAACCCGAACGAATACATATAACTTGAAAGCGCACAAAAAAACTCGAAGTCACGCGAAACAACCCGGAGAAATACAAAAGAACCGAAAGCGCGTAAAAAACAAAAGTACTTGTAAATTGCACACCCCGTATATCACCCGAACGTAAACTCATTGTAAATTGCACACCCTGTATTACATTTTATCGAAATCAGCAAAATAACTTGTAAATTGCACACCCCGTATATCACATGATTGCAAATTCATTGTAATTCGCACACCCTGTATGACATTTTATCGAAATTAGATCCCATACGCGAAAAATCATGATCACTTTCACATAGGACACCCACTATATAATCGATTCGTAGTGGGTGATTTTTCCATGAAACATGCAGATGGAAAAACTCTCGAAGAAAGACCCTGGTGAAAGTCAGTGCTTTCAATGAGCACAGCCCGTTTATAACTCGAAAATAATTTTTTCATAAAAAATTAACCCAAAGAATATTCACCCGGTATATAATTGATTCGCAGTGGGTGCTTTTATCATATAATAAAAGAGACCGAAAGAATATAGTTTCAACTCTATCGTGTCAAGTTCAGTGTATTCCACCAAGAAAGAACCCGACCAAATACGAAAAAACGCGGAAAAACATGATAGAACCCAAAGTAACTCGAATTCACGAAAAAATCCAAAAGAACCCAAAAACCCCGAAGGAGCACAAAATCACCGAAAGCGCCCAAAAAAACTCGAAGGAAAGCTTGAAACCCCGAGGGAGCACAAAAAACCGAATGCGTGCAAAAAATAATGAAAGAACTTGTAAATTGCACACCCTGTATATCAATCGATCGCGAAATCATTGTTAATGGCACACCCTGTATGAGATTTCATTGCATTCAGCTCGCTTACGCGGAAAAGCACGAAAGCTAGAGAAAAACTCTGGTGAATGTCAGCGCTACTCAGATCTGACACCCTGTATATGAATCGAATATATTTTATCGAATTCAGAACTGAAACACACCGAAGAAACACGAAAAACTCGAATTTGCGCGAAAAAAATCAAAATAACTTGTCAATTGCACACCTCGTTCATCACATGATCGTAAATCATTGTGAATCGCACACCCTGTATAACATTTTATCGAAATTAGATCCCACTCTATAATTGGTTCGCAGTGGGTGCTTTTTCCATAAAAATTCCGACGGAAAATCTCTCGAAGAATTATTCCTTCCCATGGGCACAGCCTGCATAGCGATTTTATTAATGCACACCCCTGTACAGCGATTCATCGCGATCTTTTCATTCTTCAAGGACGAAAATGGAATGGCGCGTAAATCGAGCCAAAAATGCCGATTTTCAAACGCATAATTTAGGTATTTTTTGTTCGATTCGCGATCTGTAAGTGGTATCAGGAGATTCGGAATCTCCTGTAGATTCTTATTCGACCACTCGAAAGGCCTAAATAATTTTTCAGCGCCCATATCGAGGAAAAATCGATGCCGGATTTTGAAAATTGGAGCTCGCGTTCGGCTATCCTCGGAATGGAAACAGAAACTGACATTTAACCTCGCAATGTTGTGAAAATTACCGATTTTCGAATGAAGAATTCACGGTCTTATCTCGCTACTTGGATATGAAAATTGGTACCCAGAGATGGGGAATTTCCTCAAGTTTCGTTTTCTACCCTTGACAGGGCGTTTAGGGACGTGTAGAGCCCGCAGCGAGCGAAAGCATCATAGTGGTTTTTGACGTTTCGCGGAGTTGGAGAATCCGAAAATTGCCCATTTTCTTACCGAATTTTCGTACCCAACCGGGGTAGCTCCGGGGTCCAGCTCGTAGCGGGAACCCCGGCGGTTCTTCCTCTCGAAATAGCGACCTCCCCGCCCCGCAAAACGGTATATCTTCGGACGGGAACGTTCGAACGCGGGGACGCTTTCGGCGATTTCGCCAAAAACGACGTTTTTCGACTTTTTCGTTTGAAAATTTCGGGTATTTTAAGAGCGCCCGGGGGGTTTTTCTCGGTCGCTTCTCCTAGAAGAGGATACGCCCTTTCGATTTCAGTTAAGATTGCCTTTGGAGCGGCCCTCCGGGCCGCGGGCTCGGCTTCGCCTCGCGGGTCCCTTACGGGACCCGAAAATTCCAATTTTAACCACGCCCACCCTTATTGCTTTAATATTATAGACTAGTAAGCGGGTAGATCAATAGGCCCGTAGATCCATAGGCCAGTAGTTCAATAGGCCAGTAGTTCAATTGGCCAGTAGTTCCATTGGCCAGTAGTTCAATTGGCCCATGGATCAATATAGACCATAGATCAATATAGACCATAGATCAATAGGCCCATACATCAATGAATCGCGCAGAAACACGAAACACGTCAAAATACCCGTTGAAAGCCAAAAACATGAAAGTACTGGAAAAAACGCGAAGAAAAGCGAAAAAAACACGGAAGAATCCGAAGAAACACGAAAGAAACCGAAGTTACACGAAAGAAACCGAAATTACACGAAACAACGCGAGAGAACACGAAAGAACCCCAAGTAACACAAATAATCCAAAGGAACCTGAAAAAACCCGAACGAATACATATAACTTGAAAGCGCACAAAAAAACTCGAAGTCACGCGAAACAACCCGGAGAAATACAAAAAAACCGAAAGCGCGTAAAAAAACAAAAGTACTTGTAAATTGCACACCCCGTATATCACCCGAACGTAAACTCATAGTAAATTGCACACCCTGTATTACATTTTATCGAAATCAGCAAAATAACTTGTAAATTGCACACCCCGTATATCACATGATTGCAAATTCATTGTAATTCGCACACCCTGTATGACATTTTATCGAAATTAGATCCCATACGCGAAAAATCATGATCACTTTCACATAGGACACCCACTATATAATCGATTCGTAGTGGGTGATTTTTCCATGAAACATGCAGATGGAAAAACTCTCGAAGAAAGACCCTGGTGAAAGTCAGTGCTTTCAATGAGCACAGCCCGTTTATAACTCGAAAATAATTTTTTCATAAAAAATTAACCCAAAGAATATTCACCCGGTATATAATTGATTCGCAGTGGGTGCTTTATCATATAATAAAAGAGACCGAAAGAATATAGTTTCAACTCTATCGTGTCAAGTTCAGTGTATTCCACCAAGAAAGAACCCGACCAAATACGAAAAACGCGGAAAAACATGATAGAACCCAAAGTAACTCGAATTCACGAAAAAAATCCAAAAGAACCAAAAAACCCCGAAGGAGCACAAAATCACCGAAAGCGCGCAAAAAAACTCGAAGGAAAGCTTGAAACCCCGAGGGAGCACAAAAACCGAATGCGTGCAAAAAATAATGAAAGAACTTGTAAATTGCACACCCTGTATATCAATCGATCGCGAAATCATTGTTAATGGCACACCCTGTATGAGATTTCATTGCATTCAGCTCGCTTACGCGGAAAAGCACGAAAGCTAGAGAAAACTCTGGTGAATGTCAGCGCTACTCAGATCTGACACCCTGTATATGAATCGAATATATTTTATCGAATTCAGAACTGAAACACACCGAAGAAACACGAAAAACTCGAATTTGCGCGAAAAAAATCAAAATAACTTGTCAATTGCACACCTCGTTCATCACATGATCGTAAATCATTGTGAATCGCACACCCTGTATAACATTTTATCGAAATTAGATCCCACTCTATAATTGGTTCGCAGTGGGTGCTTTTTCCATAAAAATTCCGACGGAAAATCTCTCGAAGAATTATTCCTTCCCATGGGCACAGCCTGCATAGCGATTTTATTAATGCACACCCCCTGTACAGCAATTCATCGCGATCTTTTCATTCTTCAAGGACGAAAATGGAATGGCGCGTAAATCGAGCCAAAAATGCCGATTTTCAAACGCATAATTTAGGTATTTTTGTTCGATTCGCGATCTGTAAGTGGTATCAGGAGATTCGGAATCTCCTGTAGATTCTTATTCGACCACTCGAAAGGCCTAAATAATTTTTCAGCGCCCATATCGAGGGAAAAATCGATGCCGGATTTTGAAAATTGGAGCTCGCGTTCGGCTATCCTCGGAATGGAAACAGAAACTGACATTTAACCTCGCAATGTTGTGAAAATTACCGATTTTCGAATGAAGAATTCACGGTCTTATCTCGCTACTTGGATATGAAAATTGGTACCCAGAGATGGGGAATTTCCTCAAGTTTCGTTTTCTACCCTTGACAGGGCGTTTAGGGACGTGTAGAGGCCCGCAGCGAGCAGAAAGCATCATAGTGGTTTTTGACGTTTCGCGGAGTTGGAGAATCCGAAAATTGCCCATTTTCTTACCGAATTTTCGTACCCATCCGGGGTAGCTCCGGGGTCCAGCTCGTAGCGGGAACCCCGGCGGTTCTTCCTCTCGAAATAGCGACTCCCCCGCGCCCGCAAAACGGTATATCTTCGGACGGGAACGTTCGAACGCGGGGACGCTTTCGGCGATTTCGCCAAAAACGACGTTTTTCGACTTTTTCGTTTGAAAATTTCGGGTATTTTAAGAGCGCCCGGGGGGTTTTTCTCGGTCGCTTCTCCTAGAAGAGGATACGCCCTTTCGATTTCAGTTAAGATTGCCTTTGGAGCGGCCCTCCGGGCTGCGGCTCAACTTCGCCTCGCGGGTCCCTTACGGGACCCGAAAATTCAATTTTAACCACGCCCACCCTTATTGCTTTAATATTATAGATAAGATCGGGAACCAGAGAAAAATCGAAAATGGTCCCGTCGGGGACCCGGAAAGCGTAGCTTTCCGGGCAGCCTGCAGGCCGCTCGAGAGGGAATCTTAAAACAGATCGAAAGGCGAATCCTCCTCTAGGAGAAGCGACCCCGAAAACCCGCCCGGGCGCTCTTAAAGTGCCCGAAATTTTCGAAAGAAAATCGCGAAATCGGCCATTTTCGCGAAATCGCCCAAAGGCGAAAAACGGGAGAAAGTACTCCTATGAAGCCGGAGCATCTCGCGGGGAGGGGGTCGCTTTTTCTGGACGAGGAACGTCCCCATGCGTGGCTACGAGCTCAGCCGCGGAGCCCCTCGAAATCTATACGAAAATGATGCATATAAAACGGCAATTTTCAGACTCGCGACTTCCTGAAGCGTCAAAACCACACCTACGTTTTTCCTTCGTGCCGCTCGAAAACGATATGAATCGCCCGCGATCGGTAGAAAACGAATCTACGTGAAATTTCCCATCTCTGGGTACCAATTTTCACATCCAAGTAGCGAGTCAAGGCCGGGAATATTCATTCCAAATTCGGCAATTTTCTCGATAATTCGAGGAGAAGTGTCATATTTTATCACACGATTCCGATGATAGCCGAACGCGAGCTCCAAATTTGAAAATACGGCATCAATTTTTCGCTCGATATGGGCGGTGGAAGATTATTTGCGTTTTCCAAGCACTCGGATTAGAATCTACAGGAGATTACGAATCTCTAGACAGCACCTGCGGTTCACGAATCGAAGAAAAACACCTCAAATAAGCGTTTCAAAATCGTCATTTTTCAGTCTATTTTCGCGCGAATTCATTGCCCTCTCGAGCTCCGATCCAACTTATGATACTCTATGTTAAAATCCGACACACTTAGTTTATTCAGGGAAAAACTGCTATGCACTCTGTTCATGAATACACGTTCAGACCTTTTTCGAATAATTTTTATTTCACCTTTGTAAAATTGATGGAGTTGAAACGATATTCTTTGGGTTTATTTTTATGGAAAAATTATTTTCAATTCATATACAGGGTGTTACATAGGAGCTTTATCGAATAATGTTTATACTACCTTTGTGGAATGCACCGATTGCGATTGAATGATATACGTGCTGTGCACATTGGAAGCACTGACTTTCACCAGAGTCTTTCTTCGAGAGATTTTCCGTCTGAATTTCTTATGGAAAAAGAACCCACTGCGAATCGATTATATAGTGGGTGTCCCAAATGCATTTTCTTCATGGTTTTCGCGTATGGGATCTAATTACGATAAAATGTCATACAGGGTGTGCGATTTACAATGAATTTGCGATCGGGTTATATACAGGGTGAGCACTTTACACTGTCATACAGGGTGTGCAATTTACAAAGAGTTTACGATCGGGTGATATACGGGGTGTGCAATTTACAAGTACTTTTGTTTATTTGCGTGCTTTCGTTGTTTTTGTATTTCTCTGGGGTGTTTCGCGTGACTTCGAGTTTTTGAGCGCTTTCAAGTTATATGTATTCTCTCGGGTTTTTTCAGGTTCCTCTGGATTTTTGTGTTACTTGGGGTTCTTTGTGTGTTTTTCGCGTTGTTTCGTGTAATTTCGGTTTCTTTCGTGCAACTTCGGTTCCTTTCGTGTTTCTTCGGATTCTTTCGTGTTTTTCGCGTTTCTTCGTGTTTTTCCAGTTCTTTCAAGTTTTTCGCTTTCAACGGGTATTTTGACGTGTTTCGTGTTTCTGCGCGCTTCATTGATGTATGGGCCTATTGATCTGTGGTCTATATTGATCTATGGTCTATATTGATCTATGGTCTATATTGATCTATGGTTTATATTGATCCATGGGCCTATTGATCTACCCGCTTACTAGTCTATATAATATAGTAATAAGATCGGAGACCAGAGAAAATTTTGACAGGTGGTCCCGTTAGGGACCCGGAAAGCGTAGCTTTCTGAGCAGCCTGCAGGGCCGCTCGAGAGAATCTTAAAACAGATCGAAAGGCGAATCCTCCTCTAGGAGAAGCGACCCCGAAACCCCCTCCGGGCGCTCTTAAAGTGCCCGAAATTTTCGAAAGAAAATCGCGAAATCGGCCATTTTCGCGAAATCGCCCAAAGGCGAAAAACGGGCGAAAATGCTCCTATGAAGCCGGAGCATCTCGCGGGTGGGGGTCGCTTTTTCTGGACGAAGAACGTCCCCATACGTGGCTACGAGCTCAGCCGCGGAGCCCCGGAATCTATACGAAAATTATGCATATAAAACGGCAATTTTTAGACTCGCGACTTCCTGAAACGTCAAAAACAGCACCTACGTTTTCCCTCCGTGCCGCTCGAAAACGATATAAATCGCCCCGCGATCGGTAGAAAACGAATCTACGTGAAATTTCCCATCTCTGGGTACCAATTTTCACATCCAAGTAGCGAGTCAAGGCCGCGAATTCTTCATTCGAAATTCGGCAATTTCTACGGTGAAATGAGGCAAAATGTCAGAATTTCTCATACGATTCCGATGATAGCCGAACGCGAGCTCCAAATTTGAAAATACGGCATCAATTTTTCGCTCGATATGGCCGGTGAAAGATTGTTTGCGCCTTCAAGCACTCGAATAAGAATCTACAGGAGATTCCGAATCTCTAGATACCTACCACTTTTCGTGAATCGCAAGAAAAACACCTCAAATATGCGTTTGAAAATCGTCATTTCAGGCTCTATTTTCGCGCTAATTCATTTTCGTCCTTGAAGAATGCACACAGATCGCGATGAATCGCTATACAGGCTGTGCTATCTCGAAAAAATCGCTATACAGGCTGTGCTTATGGAAAGCACTGATTTTCACCAGATTCTTTCTTCGAGAGATTTCGTGTTACTTAGGGTTCTATCATGTTTTCCGCGTTTTTTCGTATTTGGTCGGTTTCTTTCTTGGTGGAATGCACTGAACTCGAAACGATAGAGTTATAAACGATATTCTTTCGGTTTGTTTTTCATGAAGAAAGCACCCACTGCGAATCAATTATATACAGGGTGTCCCATATGCATTTTCTTCAAGTTCTCTCGCGAATGGGAGCTGATTTCGGTATAATGTCATACAGGGTGTGCGATTCACAATGAATTTGCGATCGGGTGATATACGGGGTGTGCAATTTACAAGTTAATTTGATTTTTTTACGCAAATTCGAGTCTTTGTGTTGTTTCAGGGAGTTTTGGATCTTAATTCGATAAAATATATTCGATTCATATACAGGGTGTCAGATCTGAGTAGCGCTGACATTCACCAGAGTTTTTCTCCAGCTTTTGTGCTTTTCCGCGTAAGGGAGCTTAATTCAATGAAATCCCATACAGGTGTGCCATTAACAATGATTTCGCGATCGATTGATATTCAGGGTGTGCAATTTAAAAGTTCTTTCATTATTTTTGCACGCTTTCGGTTTTTTGTGCTCCCTCGGGGTTTTAAGCTTTCCTTCGAGTTTTTTGCGCGCTTTCGGTGATTTTGTGCTCCTTCGGGGTTTTTTCGGTTCCTTTGGATATTTTCGTTCATTCGTGGTACTTCGGGTTCTTTCAAGTTTTCCGTGTTTCGTCGGGTTCTTTCTTCGTGGAATGCACCGAACTTGAAACGATAGAGTTAAAACGATATTCTTTCGGTTTGTTTCTTATGATGAAAGCACCCACTGCAAATCAATTATATACTGGGTGTCCCATATGCATTTTTCATCATGTTTTTCACGTGTGAAAGCTAATTTCAGTAAAATGTCATACTGGGTGTGCGATTTACAATGAATTTGCGATCGAGTGATATACAGGGTGAGCACTTTACAAGTTCTTCTGTTTTTTTGCGCGCTCTCAAGTTTTTTCAAGTTTTTGTGTTCCTTCGGGTTTTTACCGAAAAATTATCTTCGAAACATATACGGGGTGTTACATAGGAGCTCCATAGAATAATTTCTATACTTCCTTCGTGGTAATTACTGAACTCGAATAGATGGAGTTACAACGATATTCTTTTGGTTTTTTTTTCACTGCTAATCAATTGTATACTGAGTGTCTCATATGCATTCTCCTTCAAGTTTTCTCGCGAATGGGAGCGGATTTCGATAAAATGTCATACAGGGTGGGCAATTTACAATAAGTTTACGGTCGGGTGATATACAGGGTGTGCAATTTACAAGTACTTTTGTGTTTCGGGTTTTTTCAGGTTCCTTTAGATTTTTGTGTTACTTGGTGTTCTTTCGTGTTTTCTCGCGTTGTTTCGTGTAATTTCGGTTTCTTTCGTATAACTTCGGTTTCTTTCGTGTTTCTTCGGATTCCTTCGTGTTTTTCGCGTTTCTCCGTGTTTTTTCCAGTTCTTTCTAGCTTTTCGCTTTCAACGGGTAATTTGACGTGTTTCGTGTTTCTGCGCGCTTCATTGATGTATGGGCCCTATTGATCTATGGTCTATATTGATCTGCGGTCTATATTGATCTATGGTCTATATTGATCCATGGGCCAATTGAACTACTGGCCTATTGAACTACTGGCCTATGGATCTACGGGCCTATGGATCTACGGGCCTATTGATCTACCCGCTTACTAGTACTATATAATAGAATACGTTTATCTTTTGACATCAAATCTAGGACTACTCTTTGCCTCATTATAAACGATTCCAGAGTATTCCTGTTGAATGATTATTTGGGCTATTACCATCATCTATTGTGGATGTAATGTTTTCCGACGTTTCGATAGACATCTTCTATCTTCATCAAGGAGGAAAAAGTAAAAAACCTTTCGAAAATTATCAATTTTC